>NW_020717112.1:163581-174408 GCF_900518725.1 Notechis scutatus | reverse complement strand
AAACCCCACTTCCTTTAACCTTCATCCAGCTTCCAGTTTGTCTTAACCAGGATCCTCCGCCATTTCTAAATTAATCGGCAGCAAGATGCTGATAAGTCCCACCAGACGTCTCCCAAATATTTCTATTTATTTGTTCTCCATCACTGTGTGTGTGCGTGTATCGAAGAAGAGACTGGTTATCCATCTGTCTGAAATAGTATATAGAATCTTCTGCTTGAGCAGGGGTTTGGACTAGATGACCTCCAAGGTCCCTTCCAACTCTTGTCATTCTATAATTCTATACAGGTCTCTTGCTAGAGCAGGTGTTGGACTAGATGACCTCCAAGGTCCCTTCCAACTCTGTTATTCTGTAAGGGTCACTTGCTTGAGCAGGGGGTTGGACTGGATGACCTCCAAGGTCTCCTGCTTGAGCAGGGGGTTGGACTGGATGACCTCCAAGGTCTCCTGCTTGAGCAGGGGGTTGGACTGGATGACCTCCAAGGTCCCTTCCAGCTCTCTTTTGATTGATTGAAGTAATCCTAAACGGAAGACCACAATTGAGCCCAAAATTTCTGTTGCTAAGACAGACAGTTGTTAAATGAATTTTGCCCCACCTGGTCCCCTCTCTGAACTTGGTAACAGAGTTGTTTAAGTGAATCTGGTTTCCCCATTGATTTTACAGTAAGTCCTCAATCTACAACAGGTCATTTTAGTGACAAGTGTCAACGCCTCTGATTTATGACCATTCCTCACACAAGCATCCCCATGGTGACATGATCAAATTTCAGACGCTCAGAAACTGATTCATATATATGACAGGTTGCGATGTCCCCGGCGGGTCATGTGATCCCCCTTTGGCGACCTTCCGACCTGCAGGAAGCCAGATTCACTTAACGACCATGTGACTCACTGAACAACGGCCGCGATTCCCTTCCAAAATGTGGCAAGAAAGTCATAAAGCAGGACAAAGCTCCCTTTGCAAACATCTTGCTTAGCAACGGACATTTGGGGGCTCAACTGTGGCCGTAAGCCAAGGAGTGGTCAGAAGATCGGAAATGGGGGTTGGACTAGACCTACAAGATCTCTTCCAAGTCTGTTAATCTGAATTTATATGACCCCAGGGCTCTGGTCTGAATGATTTTCATTAAGTCGAGGACTGCCTGTCCAGGAGAAAGCAACAGCACACCGTCAGAAGGTAGTTCTTGACTTACGACCACAACTGAGTCCCAAACATCCATTGCTAAGCGAGACATGGGCTCAGCCAATCTCATTGTACACGTTATGCATTGACAATAAAGGTTAGAAATTTGACATTTGTTCAGTGGGTTTCGCCCCATTTGTCCATCTTTCTTGCCACTGTCATTAAGTGAATCCCTGCGGTTGTTAAGTGAGTCCCACATTCATTAAGTAAATTCAGTTTCCCCATTGATTTTGCTTGTCAGAAGGTCGCCAAAAGGGGATCCCCAGGACACTGCGACCATCATAAATATGAATCAGTCAACCACAGGGAATGATCCAACCGTCATTAAGTGTGAAATACGATCCCAAGCCACTTTTTTCAGCGCCGTCACTTTGAATGGTCGCTAAATTAATGGTTGTAAGTCGAGGACTGCCTCTATTTGGATTTCACCCTGCAAGTCAGGATTTCTCCCCCCACAAAGATACCAAGGCAGTCCTCAATTTATGACGATCATTTAACCCAGTTGTATGTCATGACAGTCATTAAGTGGGTCATCCATGACCAGATCTTTTCTTTCTGGGGTCGTCGTTAAGTGAATCCAGGTGTCAAGAGGGAGCTTGTACACTTGCCTCACAGGCCCTAGAAAGGTTTTAAATAAAGAAATTAAAAATAAATAAGAGGATTGTTTTTCCTCTAGTCAATTTTTTTCTTCCTGCTTCTGAGGCATTCACAAATGCAGCAACGGGCCCTAAACCTGTTTTTGGGTCTACTTACTACACGCATTAAGCACAAACGTCCCGTCCACACAACCAAGTCCCCTCCACAAACACGAAGGAGGCTGAATTCCCGTCCTCCCTCCGAGTTTTTTCCCCCCACTTTTTGCCCGGGTCCAAAGGTGGCGGGAGAACTCGGGTCAACGAACTCTCGATTCCGCGTCGTGTGAACCCGCCACACACAAAAAAAAAGCGCGGGAAAACAAACCAAATACCCAACAACAAAGCGCAGGAAAAAAAAAATCAGGGCCTCAACTCTCCTCACATTCCATTTTGGCAACCGCGTCACCATGGCAGCGAAAGAGGCCCTCCGATTGGGCAAGCAGCGGCTGTGACGTTAAGGAGGCGGGGCGGCGAAAGACCGGAGGCTTTCTTGGGAAAGTTGGCAACCTTCAAAGGCCCTCAAGGACGAACGCGAGACACTTCCCGAAAAGGGCGGAAGTGCGTCATTTTTCCGGGGCGGTGAAAGACTCCAGGCCTTCGACTCACCTAATCCTCGATTAGAAGCCGGCCGGCGAGTGAGACCGGAAGATCGGAGATATTCTGAGGTGAGCCCGGTGGCCTGGAGGGGAGCTCTCCCGCTGTTCCCCGGTGGCCTGAGGGAAAAGTGGACTGACCTTCCCCATCACCCCCAACCTTGCCGCCGCGGGGAGCATACGATGCCCATCATCCCCGGCCGCATGTCCACGGGTTAGGGTTACCTTCCCCCCTCCCCCTTGTGCGATCCTGGGCTTGTATATTCTGTTAATGCCATTTTTTATCATATAATATTATAATAGATTAGATTAGATTGGATTATATGGATAGGGTTGTTTAATAATTTTATATATATATAAAATGTGTGTGTGTGTGTGTGTATAATATATGTGAATATATAATATATAAAATTTAGAGTTACTTTAAATGAGATGGGTGGTGTAATTTCCTAAAGAAAATCGTAATTTTAGTTCATTTGATTATATAAAATATGATAAAGATAGATAGATAGTATTTTATATAAACAAAAATATATATAATCAAAAGAATATATTTCCTCTAAGCTTTCCAGAGTCGCTTCAGCTCTAAGAAGGCATGTGTATATATAATTTACATTTAATAAAATGATACAGGATGTATACTTTAATAGATCAATACATTATACATCTATAGGAGATTGAATATAAATATAATTGTACCCATTATATGTACAATTGAAATTTCATAGATCAGTACATTATACATATAATTGAAATTTAATAAATCAATACATGATATGGATAAAACTTAAATTTAAGAAATCAGTACATTATTATTTTAAATTTCATAAATCAATACACTATATAATTTACTAGATTAATATATTTTATATATATATAATTTAAATTTCCTAAGTTCAATATATGTAAAAGTGAAATTTCATAGTTCAATACATGTATAATTTAAATTTCATAGTTCAATACATGTATATTAAATTTCATAGATCAATGCATTGTATATATAACTGAAGTTTAGTAAATCAATACATTATATAAATTTAAGAAATCAGTCCATTATATCTATATTAAATTATATCTATATTAAATTTCATAAGTCATCAATACACTATAATTAATCATAAATCAATACACTATAATTTACCAGGTCAATATATTCTGTATATAATTAATAGATCAATATATTATATGTATAATATTTCATAAACTGGTACATTATATATACAAAATTAAAATTTAATAAATCAGTACATGTGTGTGTGTAAGTATACATTTATAAATGTATAAATTTAAACGTGTGTCTGTATTTGTATTTGAGTGCATGTATATGTAATATGTATATGTATACATATTTGTATAAATTTAAATTATATTGTGTTTGTGTGTAAATTAAATTTAATCAATACAATGATATATATGCCACCCTTCTAAACTGATAAGGCCACTCTGGTCAAATTATATTACAATTACAATTGAAGGCATTATTCATTGCCTTGCAAAATACGGCAAGGTGCAATTGCAAATCACTTTCTGGATATTGACAGCTGTCAATCTGCTGGAAACACAAGGCTTCCACCCTTCTTCCCCCCCCCCCCCCCCCCATTGTGAAGAGGTAAGTTGTGATTTTTCGAAACAAAACTTTTCGGTGCTGGAACATTCTATCTCCTTTTCGTCCAGTTTGGGCCTAGCGAAGCCTAGATGGATTTTCGGGGTCTGGAAGGCCACTTCTTGTACGGGTAGTCCTCGACTTACGATGGTTCATTTAGTGACCGTTTGGAGTGACAACGGCCCTGGGTTGCTCACTTAACGATGGCAGGACATTTTCCTGAAATGACTGCGACCGGGAAAGTCGTACAGTAAGACCAAAAGTCACTGCACAGTCAGGGCTCCACGGCAGCCATATATTGAGGCCTCCCCGGGGCTTATTGAACAACAGCAGCGATCCCCTGAACACCGGGGCCGGGAAAAGTCATAAAACGGGGCAAAATCCACTTACACAGCTGCCTCACTTAGGGATAGAAATTGGATGTCAGTTGTGATCATAAGAGGAGGATTTCCTGAAATCGACACCCAAATAGCTGAGTGCTTCAGAATAACGGGGTTGGAAGGGACTTTGGGAGTCATCTAGTCCAGCCCACTGCTCAAGCAGGAGAGCCTTACAGATTAATAGAGATGGAAGAGGTCATCTAGTCCAGCCCCCTGCTCGAGCCGGAGAGCCTTACAGAATCATGGAATAACAAGAGTTGGAAAGGACCTTGGAGGTCATCTAGTTCAATCCTCTGCTCAAACAGAACATCCTTACAGAATCAGAAAGTTGGAGGTGACCTTGGAGGTCATCTAGTCCAACCCCTGCCCCACCTCTACTCTTTCAGACAAATTGGCTGCCCGGTCTTTCCTTATAAAAGCTTCCTACCGTGTTGGAAAACCCACATGTCCTTGTGGCAAGCCATTCCACCGGTTAATCATCCTCGTTTGGAAAATTTCTCTTTATTTCTAGCTTAGTTCAATTAAAGTCCTTTTAAAAAAAAAATAAAAAAATTCCTTGTCTTTTTCCTTTCCAAGGAATTGCTGAGTTGGGATTTTGAATGGGGAAAAAAATGGAATCAGGCCAAGGATGTTGGCAAGGTGATTTTTTTTTTTTTCAAAAGTTTGCAAAATCACTTTGCAAAAGAGGTGAAAAATCACATGAGCCATAAACATGAGGGATTTCCTGGAACATTTTTTACACAGTGATGCAACGGCCCTTTTGCTCATAACCGCCTGGGAGAGAATCTGATGAAATTGTGGGCCAGAAATGTTGCCGGGAAATAAAGTCACAAATTTGAGACCAGGAAATACATCATCATCATATCATCATCATTAAAGTCTTATGTTTTATTTTTTACAAAAATATCAATGCATGAACAGTGTGGCACCAGAGGGTCATATATGTTGCTACAAATAAAATAGTATTAATCATATTTGTTCCCTTTAACACGCTTATATAATTCTAGCAATCATACACATATTGTTAAATTATAATCTTTCATTTTTTTTAGCTAGTCAGTATTGCAATGTCTCATTTTTATGCCAAACTCCCTAGTCTAAGTATCATACCTTTTAATGCAAATAGACTATTAGTAATCATATTTATTACATTTAGCAAACTTACTTAATTATAATAATGTAAACATTTTTGTTCAGTTGAAATCTTCCATTATTTGCTTGTTCAACTCATAATCTTTCATTATTTGGTTATTCAGTATTTCAATGTGTCATTTTTGTGCCAAGCCTCTATTCTAAGTATCATACCTTTTAATACAAATAGACTATTATTAATCATATTTATTACATTTAGCAAGCTTACATAATTCTAATATGTATGTTAAATTAAAATCTCCCATGATTTGCTTGTTCAGTTTATAATCCATTATTTGATATTTCACTTTTTTGATTTTTTCATTATTTATTCGATATTTCCATTTTTATGTCAATCACCCTAGTCGGCCTGTCATACATTTTTAATACAAATAAGGTATTTTTTTTTATCATGTTTGTTATATTTAGCATAATACATATTCATACTGAATGATAATCGTTCATTATTTACTTAATCCATAATTGAATATATTATTTTTATGCCATCACTGTATTATTTAAGTATATTTAGGAATACTGTCATTCAAGTTCTCATTTCCACTCTTATTATTACTTCTCTTTAGTTTCTAAAATATCTACTCTTGCCCCATCTCTCTTCCATTAGAACCTTCCTGGTTCTCCAGTTCCTTTTTTGATTCCCTTAGAATACTATCCCCTTGGCTTATAATATCATCAATCCTTATTACTTTTGTTATTATCTCTTTGACAAGGAAAATATCATTATCCAGACTGGATAATATGGAAAGAAATAGATTTTTATTTTTTTCTTTGGGTGGGGATGGGGTCTGACAGACAGGAAGTTTGTGCATTGTTTTCATAGCATTGGCTGCTTTTGGTCAACTCACCATTTTTTTTAGCCAGGTCAGAAATGGTTTTTGGGGTCTCCTGGGTGGGAGGGGTTGGATTAGATGACTTCCGAGGCCCCTTCTACCTCTTCGATCGTTCTGTAAGGATCTCCTACTAGAGCAACATATTGGACTAGATGACCTCCAAGGTTCCTTCTGCCTTGTTATTCTATGGCTCTGTAAGGGTCTCCTGCTCGAGCAAGGGGTTGGACTAGATGACCTCCAAAGTGTCTTCCCACTTGATTCTGTTAGGATCTCCTGCTTGAGCAGGGGGTTGAGCTAGATGACCTCTGAGGTCCTCTCCATTCTATGATTCTGTAAGGGTCTCCTGCTTGATAGGTAGTTGGACTAGAGGACCCCCAAGGTCCCTTCCAACTCTTGTTCTATCACTCTGTAAGGATCTCCTGTTTGAATAGGGGAGTTTGGAATAGATGACCTCCAAGGCCCCTTCCAATTTGATTATATTTAATTAAATTTATATTTATTAAATTGATATACTGCCCATTTTGGTGTCTGGGGTGACTCCGGACAAATGTATATAGTAATATATTAATATACCTATGCATGTATTTGTATATGTGTGTGTGTATAATGTGTGTATGTATATAATGTGTGTGTTTGTATATAATGTATGTGTGTGTATAGTGTGTGTGCATATGAATATGTGTATATAAATATCAGTGTGTGTATTTGTATGTGTATATGTGTGTATATATGTATATATGTCTATGAATTAATTACAGCATCCATCGGAACCCTGACAGTATGTATGTGTGTGTTTGTTTGTGTCTGTTTGTGTATATGTGTGTGTGTGTGTGTGTGTACTGTACATATACAACGATTCACTTGAACAACCGTAGGTGAGAAACGTTAACTAGGGCAAACCTCTTGTCCCCAACATCTCCCTCACCAACCTAAACCTTGAGCTCCATTGCGGTCATAAGCCGGGGACTTCCCCGCTTACCTGTCCCATGAGGACGTTCACGACCCTCATCGTTTGCGAGGACCAGTGGCCCCATTGCTTCAAAACGGTCCCTAAACGGGCCATGTCATAAGTTGAGGCCCCCCCTGTATTTTTCCACCCCACCCCAGTTTCTCCGACGTAACCTTTTCTCCGTTTCTGTTTGCTGGCAGCAACCATGGCCTCCCCCTCGGAGAAAGTCTTCCCAACTTACGATGAAACGGTGGGTTCAAAATTGCTCCGCAAATCGAAGGACATGCCCTTTGTCCCCGTCGGTAAGTGCTTCTTTTCAGAGTTTTCTTTTCTGCCGGCCAGCCGCTCTGAGCCCATCCCGTTCTGCAATGGCGTCTTCGGGGAATTACGACCATTGCTCGAGAGCTGAGCCAATGGGTCCAAATTCCCCCAAATCCACCTCACCTCCCAGAATTCCCCCCCCCCCCCATCTCCCAATGGCCCATTTTGAGACTCAAGTAGAATCAGTTTGCCAAGCCTGCGATGGTCGATTGTGTGTCGTCAAGAAGGTGATTCTGGTCATAAGTGCGAAGGCTAGGTCCTAAGCCATGGAGTTATTTGTGTTTCAAAAGGCCTTGGTGGGGTTGAGGGGGCTATGTGATTACAGGTTCAAATGTGACAATCAGACTCACAAAATCTGTTTTTGGTAAGCTGTACGCTACAGGTCTCGAACTCGTTGCGTTACGCTGATGTCACATGATGCTTTTTGGGGGGGGGGCATTGTGGAGCTGGGGGTGTGTGGCACACAGGTGACGCATCCGGCCTGTGAGCCGCTAGTTTGACACCCTAGGCCAGGGTTGGGCAAACTTTTTGGCTCGGGGGCCTCATTGACTTTTAAAATTTGACAGACGGGCCGCCACCTGGTGTCGAAATGCCTGTCATTACAAGTCAAAATCAAATGAATGCAATCATTCAATCATTCACATCAAACCTTAATTCTGTACCAATCTTCGGCGGGCCGGATTAAAAAGACCAACGGGCCGGATGTGGCCCGCGGGCCGTAGTTTGCCCACCCCTGCCCTAGGCTGTCTGTGGGTCATTCTTCTCCTCCTCTTAAAACACATCACTCGGTTGTAGCGCTGGTGATGTTACCCAGTTGCAAGAAAACCACCCAAGTTAGAGAGCACCAAGGACTCCACAATCCTTTCCTCCCTCCTCTTCCTTCCTCTTCCGTCTCCTCCCTCCTCCTCTTCGAACACATCACTCAGTTACAGCACTGATGATGTTATCTAGTTGGGTCCTAAAACATCTGCTAGGAAACCGCCAAACTCTGAGAGCACCCAGGACCCCACAATTCTTCCTTCTTTCCCTCTTTCTTACTCTCCTCCCCTTCACTTCATCCCCCACCTCCCTTCCTTTCTTCCTCCCTTCCGTTGTTCATTCCTTCCACTTTTCCTTTTCCCTTCCCCTCCCCTTCCTTCTTTCCTTCGTCCTTCCCTCTCTCAGTGGGACCACAGACACACTGAACACTTGACAATTCTTCCTCTGCCTTTCCTTGCTTGCTCCCTTCCCTCCCTCCCGCCCTCCTTCCTTCATTCCTTCCTTCCTCATCTAATTCCTGGGACCTGAGAGCCCTGAACCCTTGAAGTTTTCCTCTGCCTTTCCCAGGTCTAGTGGTCTTTCTCCCTCCCTCCCTCCCTCCTCTCCACAAAAGCCCACTCCCTTCTAGCCCTGAAGATGTTATCTAGCTCAGAGAGTACCAAGGACCCCACAGTCATTCTCCTCTTCTCCTTCCTCCTCCCCTTCCACCTTCTGTCCACAAACCCCACTCCCTCACTCCCTTCTACCGTGTTATATAATTTTTTGTCTTATAATTTTTTGCCACCAAAAAAGGAACCAGGTCTTATTTTCGGGGAAACACGGTAGAAGGGAGTAGGATGTTATCCACTGACTAACCTCACTTGCGTGCATCGCTGTCAGAGGCCTTCAGGAATTCTTCCTGCTGTGGCCAGCAAGGCTTTCCTGAAGGCCTCTGCAGCCAATAGGATCGATCCAGAGCTTTGTGATCAGCTCCGGAGGCCTTCAGGAAAGCCTTGCCGTCCTTGCCGGCTGCAGAAGAAATGGGCCGGCAAGGCAGGTGTCAGGGTGTGCGAGGCCTGGTTACAACTGTCCAAAGGTAAGTAGTAGGGCAGCTCCATCCCCCAATCCCTACCCTAGCTTAATTTTTACCCGTCTACTCTGGAGTGGGCAGAATCTTTAAGGCTTATTTTGGGGGGTAGGGCTTATATTGGGCACCCGTGTAAAAATCATGCTAGGATTTATTTTCAGGGTAGGTCGTATTTTTGGGGAAACAGGGTAGCACTGATGATGTTACCTAATTGGGTCATGAAAGGTCTGCAAGAAAAACTACCCAGTTCAGAGAGCACCCGGGACCCCCACAATCCTTATTCTCCTCCTCTCTCATCCCGTCCCGAGGTGGGCCTTACCCCGGGGGACCCCAGACCCACCGATTTGTTCTTCCTCTGCCTTTCTCAGGTCTGGCGGGCTTTTTCTCCCTGGCCGCCTATGGCATCTACCGGCTGAAGCACCGAGGAGAGACCAAAATGTCCATCCACCTCATTCACACGCGGATGGCTGCCCAGGGCTTTGTGGTGGGCAGCATTGTGTGCGGTAAGTTGACGGGGCGGCTGTTGTTGCGCCTCACCTGGAGGCAGAACCACAAACACACCGCTTTTCCCGTTTCCCTAAAAATAAGACCCAATTGGAAAATAAGCCCTAGAATGTTTTTTTTTAAAGGATTCTCGTAATATAATGAGCCTCTGCGGCGCAGTGGTTAGAGTGCAGTACTGCAAGCTCCTTCTACTGCAGCCAGCTGCCTACAATTTGCCAGTTCAAATCCCATCAGGCTCAAGGTTGATTCAGCCTTCCATCCTTCCAAGGTCGGTAAAATGAGGACCCAAATTGTTGGGGGCAATATGCTGACTCTGTAAACTGCTTAGAGAGGGCTATAAAAAGGTATATAGGTGCTATTGCTGGCTATTGCTATAAGCCCTACCTCCCCCCCTAAAAGCCCCAGTTAAGATTGTCCGCCAGACAGACACACATTTAGAACCGCATTTCTCCCAAAATAAGACCTAACTGGAAAATAATCCATGCGTCTTTTGGAGCAAAAATTAATATAAGGCCCTGTCTTATTTTTGGGGAAACACGGGTAATTTTTAAAAAATGCTTTTAAAAGGATCAGTTTTCCAGAGTTCGATTTGGGAGAGGAGGAAGAAGGTTTTGATCATCCTCCGTTCACTCAGAAATATAAAAAATACAAATTTACAGGATAAAATCCAGAATTCAGGCAATCCGTGACTTATGACCACAACACAGCCTCCAGTTTCGTTTGCTAAATGAGACATTTGTTAAGGGCGACACGAAAACAAATTATATATATATATATATATATAAAGTCTGACTCACAGACGAACACAATACAGAAGCCTGATGATGGCAGATGAGATTCTGCCGAAACGTTGCT
>NW_020717112.1:109545-122864 GCF_900518725.1 Notechis scutatus | reverse complement strand
CCCCCTCCCTTTCTGTTGCCGACTCTGAAAAGACCATAGAAATATTTTATGAATTGACATTTGCCTTTTTTGGTGGCAAAAAAAAATTATAAGACAGGGTCTTATTTTGATGGAAACATAGGTAACAACAACAATAGCAACAATAACAATAAATATTCAGATCTGAAAGAGATCGGTAGCCAGGGTGAGATTCTGAGTCCCCCCTATGGGTATGTCAAGCAGCTGTGAGGATTTGTTTTAAATAAAATAAAAAAAAATATTATGTTCTCTTTTTCTGTCTTTATTACGTTTTTGCCATTCTAAAAAGGCTTGGTTGAGGATCTCGGGTGCTCTCCAAGTTGGCTGATTGTCTCTCCGACATTTCCTTACCCAGCTAAGGAATGTTATCAGTGCCAGAAGGATGGAAGAGATGGAGGAGGAAGAAAAGAGGGGAAAGAAAAAGTAGAAGCAGGAGGAAGAAGAGGAGAAGGAGAAGAAGGAAAAGCAGGAGGAGGAAGAGGAGAAATAAAAGGACTAAAAGGACAAGGAGGAGGAGACGGAAAAGGAGAAGAAGGAAAAGAAACAGGAGAAGGAAAAGAAGGAGTAGTAAAAGGAGGAGAAAAAAGAAGAGGGGAGAAGGAAGAGAAGGAGTAGTAAAAGGAGGAGTTGAAAGAAAAGAAACAGGAGGAGGAAAATAAAAAGAGAAGGAGGAGGGGAAGAAAAAGGAGAAGGAAGAGGAGAAGAAGTAAAAGGAGGAGTAAAAAGGAAGAGGAGGACAAGGAGGAAAAGAAGAAGGAAAAGGAGAAAAAAAGGAAGAGTAAAAAGAGGACGAGAAGGAAAAGTAGAAGGAAAAAAGAGTAGCAGGAAGTGAAGGAAAAAGAGAAGGAACAGGATAAGAAAAAGAAGGTGGAGAAGGAAGAGAAGAAGCAGGAGATCTACCCAAACAACCTCCCAGTACTACTCAAACCCTTCTGCACGCTTCTTTCACCTTGGCCAAGCGGGCCCGTTTAATGAGGTCGTTGAGTTTCCGCAGCGCGGCATTCCGGGGCAGGCTCTGAATGTCGCGGAAAAGATCCTGCTCCTCAGCTTCGAAGAGCTTCCGGTTATCTGGGATGAGCAACGGGTGAGACCAGAAGGAACCAATGTAAACCCGGATGACCTCGGGGGTGTTGACGATCTTCCCCAGCGACCACATCAGGGCGCCGTAGACGCGCATGAGCTGCTGGGTCTCGATCTGGTCGGCCTTGTTGAGGACGACACGCATCTTATCCTCGTGGTTCTTCAGGGCTTTGATCACCTCCGAAAACTCATCGGAGATGTCCAGCTTGTGGGCGTCAAAGAGGAGGATGATGCGGTCTACCCGCTCGGCGAACCACTCCAAGACGGCGGCAAAATCGTAGCCTGGCCGGGGAAGAGCGAAAAAAAGAAGGGATTTTTTTTTAAAGACAAGCGAGGAAAAGAACCAGGCGTTCGGGAGTTCTAGTCTCCAGCCTTCAAGACAGCAAAGACAAGTGGGTGACTTTGGGCCAAGGAGCAGAAGATGGGGAGTTCTAGTTCCACTTTGGATATGAAAGTCGGATGGATGATTTTGGGCCAATCACTAGGAGACGGTGAGTTCTAGTCCCGCCTTAGACATGAAAGCCAACTGGGTGACTTTGGGCCAGTCCCTTTCCCTCAGCCCAGCCCACCTTACAGGATTGTTGTGGATACATAGGAGGAGGAAAGAGTATGAGGTATATTTGCCTTGTATTTTGTTCTTTTAAAAATATTAATATGTAGGTTTTCTACAGTTATGCTTTTCAACAATATAAGCCACTCCAAGTTGCCCTTTATCTTATATAAGATGGGTGGCCAAGAGATTTAATTAGAAATAAAATTAAAAAATCAAGTTTAAAAAAATCAAACTAAAATAATTAAAAATTAAATTAAAAAATTGAAAATATTTTTAATTATAAAAGAAAAAGTAATAAAATGTAAAATAATATGAAACATCAAATAATAATATCTAAAATCAAATGTAACATAATAAAATATATCAAATTAAATTAACTAATAAATTAATTAAATGATGTTAAATTAATTACATTAACTGATGTTGAATTAATTGCATTCAATAAAAAAGTTAAATTAAATTAAAAAGTAAAATCATTAAATTAAATAAAAAAATAAATTTAACTGATGTTAAATTAATATTAACTGATATTAACTGATGTTAAATTAATTACATTCAATAAAAGTTAAATTAAATTAAATTAAAAAGTTAAACTATTAAATTAAATAAAAAATAGATTAAAATAAAAAATAAATGAAATTATTACATTAAACAAAGAATTTATTTAAAAATTAAGTAAAATTAATGAAAGTTAAGCAATTAAACGAAATGACAAAATGAAATCCATTCAACACATGAAATTCAATTATGAAATTGAACTGAACTAAATTACATAATTCAATCAAATAGAAAACAAAATTAAATCATGACATGAGATGCTGTAACTCAAGTCACAATTTTAATTACATTAAATAATTTAAACAAAACCAATTCAATCTTTTTAAACAAAACTATTAAACGAAACGAACTGGGAGCTTTCAAGGAGAGATTGGACTGCCCCAACTGTCAGAAATGGTGTAAGGGTCTCCTGCTAGGGAGGGGGTTGCGGTGGAGGGTTGGATTAGATGACCTTCCAAGCTCCCTCACCACTCTTGTTCTTCTGCTACTATGGAAGTTAAGTTCCAATTCAATTAAATATTTATCGGCACTCCTATTCCAAAGATCTGGACGCTCTTATTTCATCTGGAGCCCATTGTAAGCTTTCCATTAAATTCTGCCTATTATCGAATTCCGGTATATCTGAGGATTGTGATGCTATCTACTATTCAATAAACCCACAATGAAGCTTTTGGAAGAACATCGTCTTACATAATTTAGATTTCAGAACGATCCGGGGTGGGGGCGGTAGGGAGAGAGGTAAAGGATATTTGCTGACGGAGAATTACGCCAGGGGCAGCTTGCAAAATTACTGTGATCTCTTTTATTCATGAAACATGAAACTCGGTCGACTAAAACATTTAAAAATGTATCACAAATATGGTGACGACAACGATCTCTTTTATGCATTAAAAAAGTGAAACTCTGTCAACTGAACATTTAAAAATTTATCACAAAGGCCAGTGACAAAGGCCAGCTAATGGTTGATACGGGTGGCTGCCAGGGTATTTTTTTTATTATTAGCAAAGTATTATTATTATTCACACATCATCATCATCATCATTATTCTGGTCCCCAAAAATATGCCCTATCCTGAAAGTAAGTCCTAGCTTGATTTTCCATGTGTGCCCAATATAAGCCCTAATTATTATTTGCACATAATTATTATGACTACTATTTCTATTACTACTATTATTGTTATTAATTTCTTCAGGCAGTCCTAATGAAGAGCAGTTGCATAATCTGCAAAACCTCTCCTCGCTCGGCCAGTCGAGCGAGGATCAATCAAAAAGCTCTCCCCATCTTCAAATATATGAAATGAAATGAAAAAGTCATCTGCTGACTGGAAGATATCCAGCCGTCCTCATGACTGACGGCGGTCCATTTCGGCCACACCCAGCTGGTGGCACACAGATGGCCAAGAACTCAAGGGGGCTGCGCCCACTCGGCCATGTCCACCTCGGAGCGAGGGGGGGGGCGCAGAGGTGGTCACGCCCACTTAGATGGATACACCTACCTGAGGGAACTCAGATGGCCACGCCCACCCGGCAGAACTTAGTTGGCCACGCCCACAACCATGCCCACTCGGGGGTGGGGGCACTCAGATGGCCAGGCCCACCTAAGGGAACTTAGATGGCCACGCCCACTCAGCCACGCCCACCCGGCTGCAGTGAGCCTGTTATAGACCCAATTTGGACACGGGGGAAGTGGGGAGAGGAGTCCCGTTTTCCAAATTGAAGATGGGAACGCCGGTTTTACCCATCTTTGCCCAAGCCGTGATTCATAGAATCATAGAAATACAAAGTTGGAAGGGACCTTGAAGGTCATCTAGTCCAGCCCCCCCCCCCCTGCTCGCGCGGGGGACTCTTACAGAATAATAGAGTTGGAAGGGAACCTGGGCGTCATCTAGTCCAGCCCCCTGCTAAGGCAGGAAACCCTATACCTGGATGACTAAGAATCTCCACAGACACTGAATTTTTATTTTTTAAGTTTTTCTCCATCTCTCGCCAAAGTCAACATTTCAATCCACGCAGCTGAGGACTGGAACATCCTCAAAAAGGAAGGAAAAAAAAAAAACCAGAAATATTTATTTCCCCCAACAAGAGGGCAGTGTGTGTGTGTGTGTGTGTGTGTGTATGGAACTTCACAGCGTGCCTGATTCGCTCCCGTGCCCACGCCTGGCTGGACTAAATGACCCCCCTCTCCCCCTCAAGGTCCCTTCCAAATCTCTTCTCTGATTAACTTTTCCTAGTTCAACGTCCCCCCCCCCCCCCCCCCCAAAAAACAACAACAACAACAACAACCATGGAATCACCTCGGCTGATCCTTTGCTTCTCTCCGGAAAGGATGCCTGGGGTATCAATCACACTAATGCTGTCCAGGACCGCATTCGGCAACTGGGCACACACAAATCTGAGGGGGGGGGGAAAAGGGGGGGGGGAACACCTTGAATTATTGAAGAGAAAAGAAAAATAGAATTTTGTGTTTTTTTGTGTTTGTGTGTGTGTAAGAGAGAGAGGGAGAGAGGGGAGAAAGGAAGAGATGGAGAGATATAGGGAGTGATAAAGAAAAAGAGAGAGGGAAAGAGGGAAGGAGGATGAGAGAGAGAATGAAAGAGAAAGCAAAAAAGAGAATAAGAGAGAGAGAGAGAAGGAACGAGAGAATGAGTGAGCGAAAAAAAGATGGAGAAAGTATGAGAGGGGAGTGTGAGAATGAAAAAGAAGGGGAGAAAGAGAGAGAGAGAAAGAGATGGAGAGATATAGGGAGTGAGAAAGAAAGAGAGGTAAAGAGGGAGGGAGGGAAGGAGGATGAGGGAGAATGAAAGAGAATGAGAGAAGGAACAAGAGAATGAGTGAGAGAAAAAAGACGGAGAAAGAGGGAGAATGAAAAAGAAAAGGGAGAGAAAAGGGGAGAGGGAGGGCGAGAAAATGAGAGAAAGGAAATGAGCGAAGGGAATGAGAGTGAAAAAGAGAGAGAGATGGAGAGAGAGAACTCCAAAATCAGGTCATGAGATGGCCTTTCTAACCGTAGTCGTTAAGTGGAGCGGTCACTAAGCGAGGACCACCTGCAGTCAGTTAGAAGTATCTGGCTTCCCTGAAAATAAGCCCCAGCACAGGGGTTGGCAACTCGCAGCTCTGGAGCAGGTGGCTCTTTTATCCGTCTGCTGCAGCTCCCTGTCACTAGTGGGCTCCACAATCGGTTAGGACAGGGAGAGGAAAAAACGTTGCCGTGCTAGGAGGAGACTCTATGGTGGGGGAACTGGACCCCTGGCTTAGCATGGTTTTTTTCAGGATGCTTGTAATAGAAGCTCTACCCTAAAAATTATCCCCAGTTAAGACTGCCAGCTAGACGGACTCATTTCATACCATATTTCTCCAAAAATAAGACCCAACTGGAGAATAAGCCCTAATGTGTCTTTTGGAGCAAAAAAATTAATATAAGACCCAGTCTTGTTTTCAGGGGAAACATGGTTAAGATTTTGGAAGCTGAAAAAAGGTGATTGACAGATCAGAAAAACCAAGCTCTTCTACATGGAAGAACTGATGGAGAGCGAGTTCGCCTGACCCAGCCTTCCCTCAAAAACCAGTTTCCCCCAGTCAAACCAGTTTGGAACTGACCGATTCAAGAAGGCGTTGCCAAAGGCGTTGAGTTTCCGGAAGGGCTTCTTGGGATCCACCACCAGGGCGTTGCCAGGGATAATCCCTTCCACATCGCCCTGCATCACTGCGATGAAGGAGTCCGTCGTGGGTTCAGGACCGATCCGCATCCCGGGGAAATCCTGCTCCAGCAGGTACCTGAAACCAGAGTTTGAGTAGACAAGCCATGATTGGTACATGAAACCAGATATCAAGTAAGCCGCCATTGGTACCTGAAACCAGATATGAAGTACCCAAGCCATCATTGGTATCAGAAACGAGACATTGAGCAGACAAGCCACCATTGGTACCTAAAAGCAGACATCAAGTAAGCCATCATTTGTACCTGAAACCAGACATCAAGCACACAAATTGTTTGGTAACAGAAATCAGACATCGAGCAGACAAGCCATCATTGGTTCGGAAACCAGACAGCAAACAGACATGCCATGACTGGCATGAGAAAGTAGACAGGCCATGTTTGGTACCAGAAACCAGCCATCAAGTAGACAAGCCATGATTGACACAAAAAAACAGACATCAAGTAGACAAGCCATGATTGACACAAAAAACCAGACATCAAGTAGACCAGCCATCATTTGAAAAAGAAACCAGACAATAAGAAGATATGTGGCAAGCAAGGTCATAAAATGGGGCAAAACTCCCTTAACAAATGTTTCACTTAGCGACCAAAATTTTGGGCTCCGCTGTGGTCGTAACTTGAGGACTACCTGAAGTGAACAAGCAGCAAAGATTTACTTCACAAGCATCCCTCAACAACGGGCAGGGATTCCCTCAACAACGGTGGCAAGCGAGGGGGTCCAATGGGGACCCAACTTGCTTAATGACAGCCTTGCTCAGTGATGGTCGTAAGTCGAGGATGGCCCTATTGGGACTGAATTGGCAAGGCGGAATGTGGTTTATATTGCAACCAAGGAGGGATGATGGTGGAAGATGACTGAGCGGATCTGACACAGCAGACAAACAAGCCGGGTTAAGAGGAGGAATGGAAATAACAAGCCAGCTTTGACAGAAGAGACTTGGATTGAATTTTATTTTTTCCAGCGAGGAGGAGCAGGAGGAGGAGAGTGTCAAGGCACAGCTGGAGAAGGCCAGAACTGGACGGGCGTTTCCAGCTGCGCTTGGCTGGCCTTAAAAAAACAGACCGACTCTGATCTCGGCTTTTCTGGAAGAGGGTTTGTCAATCTTGGCTGCTGGAAGATGGGAGGACTTCCATTCCCAGATTTCCCCAGGCAGCATGTTGAGAAGCACTAATTTCTCTCTCTCTGTGTGTGTGTCTCTGTCTCTGATCTTTCCCCCCCACACCCGTTTGTTTCTCTCTCTCTCTCTCTCTGCTTGTCTTTCTTTCTTTCTCCCCATCCGTTTTCAACTTTGGCCAACATGAGTCGGTGGATTTCAAGTCCCAGAACTTCCTCCAGGCAGCATGTTGAAATGAACTATCTTTATCTTTCTTTGTCTCTTTCTCCCCCCTTCCTTCTCTCCCTCTCTTTCTTTTTCTCGCTCTCTCCCCTTCTTTCTTTCTTTTTCTTTCTTTCTTTCTCTCTCTCTCTCTCCCTCCCTCTCTCTCTCTCTCGTTCTCTCCCATTCATCCCTCCATCCCATTCTCAACCTCGGTCACATCCAGATGAGTGGCATTCAACTCCCAGCATTCCCCAGCCAACCATGCTGGGATGCAGCCTGACCATTTTCCTTCTCCCACATTAAACCCAGTTTTTTTTTTTAAAAAGCCTGCATTAAAATTGAGGTCTTGGCTCTCTCTTGGCTCTGACGCAACTTTTAACACCCCCCCCCAATTTATGACTATGCAAACTACTAACCAACCCCCAACAAGCCTCTCTTCAAAGCCACTCAAAAGACCATCATCCTTATCGGATGCACCAAAGGGGGGGGGGGCGAAACCCATCCTAATTAAACCTGGTTTGTTTGAATTCCTACTTCAACCTTCCGCAGGGCGATTGTACATTGGGACAAAGACGAGGCACATCATAAAATAGTAATAAATCAGGTGGAACCCCCCCCCCCAAGCTGAGCTCTTTTATTAATGACCGCGCATTTGATTAATCATTAACTGTGGTTAAAATGTAGCTTGTGCCAATCCAAGGAAAGGTATACCAAGGTTCATAGTAGTGACAATAAACCTGGTTCAAAGATCAGGAGAATTATCAAAGAAGAAAGATAAATCAGATTTATCGGGTATTAAACGAGAAGGCTGGAAAAACACCGATTCGAAATTGAGACCTTGCAATAAGCAAAGGGGGAGGGGGGAATACTGCATTCACTTAACAACCGCATGACCCAACGGAGCAATGGCAGCTCTGCGTGATGCTAGCAGGAACGGTCCCCCAAAATGGGCCCCGCAATGACTTCGCAAGCATGTCACTTAATGATGGAAATGGCTGGATGTGTTTTATTGCGGTCATAAAATGAGGACTATCGCATTGCGATGGAAGAGATGGGGGTTCAATTCCTATGGACATCTGACCACAATTTACATTTGTGCCCAAACCCGGGATTTATTTCCACCCACCCTGCATTCCAACAATGGATTTGCTTAACAACCACGGTGTTCATTTAACGACTGTCACAAAAAAAGGATAATAAAATTGGAACAGAAATGTGATCAGAAATGAGCATGATTGAATTACGACCACTGCGGGCACAGCTTAAGACGGTCATAACTCCAGGACATTGTTTGATATCAACCCAACGTGTAATGGATGCAAGATCGAAGCAGCGAGAATCTTGTTTTAAGGAAACACCCCCTCCCCAGAAAATAAAATGAAAATAAGAAAAAAATAAAACAAAGAAATTCAATACAATAAATAAAATAAAACAAATTAAAAAAATAAAAATAAAACCAAAGAAATAAAACAGTAAAAATAAAATAGAATAAGTAAAAATAAAAACAACAATAAAATAGAATGAAAATAAGATTAAAATGAATGGAGTAGAAAATAGGAATCAAAAAGAAATAGAACAAAATAGAAAATAGAATTGAATCAAAAATAGAATAGAGGATAGACTACAAAATATAGAATACGATCGAAACTAGGATAGAATTGAAAGAATAGAACAGAATTGCAGTTAGAAATAGAAAAGAATAGCAATGCGAAAGAATAGGCAATAGAATTCGAGAATAGAATTGCAATTAGATAGAATATTAAAAAATAGATTTAAAATTAGAATAGAAAACAGAATAGAACAGAATTGCAGTTAGAAAGAATAGAAAATAGAACTGAAAGAAAAGAATTGCAATTGGAAAGACTAGAAAATAGAATAGAACAGAATTGCAATGAGAAAGAATAGAAAATAGAATCAAAATAGAATATAGAATTGCAATTAGAAAGAATAGAAAATAGAATCAAAATGGAATATAGAATAGCAATTAGAAATAGAAAATAGAATTGAATAAAATTGCAATAAGAATAGAAAATAGAACAGAATTGCAATGAGAAAGAATTGAAAAAGGAATTAAATAGAATAGCAATTAGAAAAAATAGAAAATAAAATATAGTCTACAAAATAGAGAATATAATAGATAGAAATTAGAATTAGAGAGTAGAACAGAATTGCAATTAGAATAGAATAGAATAACAAGAGTTGGAAGGGATCTTAGAGGTCTTCTAGTCCAGCCCCTGCTCAGGCAGGAAACCCTCGACCATTCCAGACAAATGGTTGTCTAATCTCTTCTTAAAAACTTCCATTGTTGGCACATTCACAGCTTCTGGAGGTTTGGTCGTGAGATGTCTCAAGGAGCACCAAGTACCCCACAGTCCATCCACCCTCTTTCCTTGGCTGATGATGTTCCCTAGCTGGGTCACGAGATGTTTGCAAGAAAACCCGACAGCTCAAGAGCCCACAAATAAATTGCATTTATGGCAAAACATGGTCACCAAACGGGTAGTAACACCGGTTGAATCCCATCCCTGGTGGAGGGCGTTTCTTTGTGGTGTGTGTTGAGTGTTATTCCATAAGCCAACAAGGCTCTTTCCCCCATCTACCCAACCTGGGGGGGGGGGGGGAAAGAATCATGGGAGTTGTAGTCTACCCCATTTTAAAGCGGGGGCCGCTCTTTTGAGAAGTCTTCAATGAGAGACACCAAAGGAGGGCTTGAGCCCATGACTTCCAGCCCCATCGCAACAAGCCTCTGGTGCCAATCAAATTCCAGCTGGGGAGGATGATGGGAGTTGTAGTCCACCCCCTCTGAAAGGGGCCCAGCTCTGAGAAACATCAGGTGGGATGGGAGTTGAGGGCCAACCGAACAAGGCTCTTTTTTCCCCATTGGTCCCAGCTAGGGGGATCATGGGAGTTGTAGTCCAACCCTCTTAAAGGCCCACCCATTGGAGAAAGACTAGGCAAGAACCATCAGTTGAAGGGCGCCCATGACTCCAAAGCCAACAAGGCTATTCACCCACAGATCCTAAAGGTGATGGGTGTGGTAGTTCCCCCATCTTAGAAGAGGCCCAATTGGAGCACTAACAATTAAGAATAGCCCAACTACTCCAAAGCCAGCAAGGCTATGCTGCTCATCGATCCCAGCAGTAGATGATGGGAGTTGTAGTCCCATCTTCAAAGAGGCCCAATTGGAGATCTAATCACTACTCCAAAGCCAACAAGGCTATTCTCCCTATCCATCCCAGCTGGGGGAGGATCATGGGAGTTGTAGTCCGCCAACCTCCCTGCCCACCTTCAAAGAGGCCCCACTTGAGGCTCGCCCAAGGACTGCAAAGCCAACAAGGCTATAGACTCTCCCAGCCGAGGGACGATGGGAGTTGTAGTCCCGCCAACCTTAAAGCCCCCCCCTCCAATTCGAGAGCTACCCACGGAAGGTCGACGCCCATCCCTCCCCAACCCAGCTGATTCGAGGCCCATCGGTTCCAGCCAGACGGGGGACGATGGGAGTTGTAGTTCCCTCGATGAAATTTTGGCGCTTTCCTCCTCCTCCTCCTCCTCCTCCGGGCAAAGAAGGGCGCCCCCTACCGGATGAAGGTGGTCTTGCCGGTGGAGTACTGGCCCACCAGCAGCACCATGGGCTTGTTGTCGAAGTCGGCGTCCTCCAGGGCGGGCGAGTGGAACTCGTGGAACTTGTAGTGCTCCTCCAGCGGCAGCAGCTTGGCCTTGTAGAGCTTCTTCAGCCCTTCGCTCACCGTCTGGAAAACCTCCGGGTCCTTCCGACGCCGGTCGTCGCCGCCCAGCCAGCTGAACATCGCCGCGGTCGCCGAAGATGCCAGGAGGAGGAGAAGGAGGAGGAAATGGAACCGCCTCAGCCGGCGGCGGGAGTTTAAATGCCAGCCCTGCCAGAGGCCGGCCCCGGAAGCGGAAAGGGAAAGCCGCGCGGACGACAGCACTTCCGCTCGGAAAGGTTGAGCAAGCCGCTCTAGTGCCTCTCTCTCTATGGGTGCCAACGGGGCTTTCCGGTTTAGGTGGTTAGAGGAAAGGGAAGACGCGCTAAGAGGGCGTACTCTATGGAGGTGGGGTTTCCGGTTAGGGAGAGGAAAAGTGCGGGCGCACTGGGAGGGATACTCTATGGCGGGAGGGGGTGCAGCTTCCTCGTAGAGATGGTAGAAGGGAGGCCGCGCTAGAAGGGGACTCTATGCCGTGAGTGGGTGCGACCCACTGGTCGGCAAAAGAATAGAGGGGGAGGTTTCCTGTTAGGGAGAGGAAGAGGGCACTAGGAGGCAGCTCTCTCTCTCTCCTTTCCTCCCTCCCCCGCTCTCGGCGGTGGCGAAGCTTTCCGGTTAGTTGGTGGAGAAAAGGGAAGCCCCGGTTAGTCTCGATGGCTGGGATCCGATTTTCCGGTCGGCTGAACAATGGAGAGGCGCTTCCGGTTAGGGAGGGGGGAAAAAAGGATGCCGCGCTAGGAAGACACTCTATGGCGGGAGGTCCGACCTTCTGGTCGACTAAACAAATGACGGACCCCGCATTTCTGGCCGAGCGTAAGCAGTGTCTCCACCTCTGAGATTTTTCCTGTTACGTAGAGAAGAGGCACGCCGCGCTAGGCGGAGTCTCTATGGCGGGGTCTGTCCTTTTGATCCAGCCCGAACTCGGTTAGCTTACGATTTTTCTCTGCATTGTTTTCCCTCCGCGGTCTCGGTCGCCCCCTGGCGGCCAAGTTGAGCGCGCAGGCGCAGTTGGGTAGGCGGGCGGGGGAAAGGCTGTCGCGTAGGCGCAGAGCGGCCTCGTGATCCTTGGTTCTCCGCAGAGGGGGGCTGTTGCGCATGCGCGGTCCTCCGCAGAGGTGGTTACTTGAGTGCCTGCGCGGGGTCCTGGCTTGACATTGATCTGGCCGCCATGTCGCAGCAGCAAGCGCAGTCCCGCGTCCCTCCGGCCGCCGCCGCCTCCCCTGCCGCCTCCAGCTCGGGCCTGATTGGCTTCCTCCGCCACCAAGTCAAGCATCGGCCCAGCGTGAGTGGCTCCCTGGGACTCCCGCCCCCATCGTCCTCGGCCGGGACGGACCCCCCCAAGGGGTCATTTGCATGCCGGGGACTCCCGTCCCCATCGTCCCCGGCCGAAGCAGCCGAGCCTCGGGGTCATTTGTTATGCAAGGACTCCAGCTCCAATCATGTACCGTAGAGGTCATTTTGCCTGCCTGGACTCCAGCTCCCATCATCCCCGGCTGGTGTAGCCCACCTTCGGGGTATAATTTGTATGTCTGGACTACAACTCCCATGATCCCCGGGTGGAGTCCCTTAGTGGAGCGACCTACCGTAGAGGTCACTGCCTGCCTGGACACTGGCTCCCATAATCCCCTGCCGCGGTAGCCCACCTTCGATGGTTTTATGTCCCTGGATTCCAGCCCCCATCGTCCCTGGCTAGAGCAGCCAACTCTAAGGGCCATTTGCATGCCTGGACTCCAACTCCCATGATCCCCGGGTGTCGCTCCTGGCCCCTGAAGAGTCTTTTATATGCCTGGACTCCCTCTCCCATCCTCCCTAGTCCTACCCTTCCTAGGAGTCTTTTGTATGCCTGGACTCCAGTCCCCACCATTCCCAGCCAGAACATCTCCCCATCTGGGTCTTTTATGTGCCTGGACTCCAGCTCCCATACTCCCCGGCTGGCCCTGCCCTCAGTGGGGCTTTTTATAGGCCTGGTTCCAGTTCCCATCATCCGCAGTCAATGCAAACTTTCCTATGGATCTTTTAGCTGCCTGGACTCCAGCTCCCATTCTCCATGGCCTTGGGAGTTGTTTCATCTGCCAGGACTCCAGCTTCCATCATCCCCAATTGGAGCGAGTTCTGTCTACCCTTTCAGGCCTACCATTTTCAAGCCTAGCTGGGACTCCACCTCCCATCGTCTAGCTGGGACTCCACCTCCCATCGCTCCCATCCACGCCAGCCAGTCCCACTGATGGACTACAATGCCCATCCCACCCCCCAGCGCGGCATATCCCAGGGCTGCTTCCATTTGGCTTTCGGCTGCATCCTCCCCAGCCTCCCTCCAGTCTGGCTGGGGAAGATGGGGATGGTGGTCTTATT
>NW_020717112.1:80313-105536 GCF_900518725.1 Notechis scutatus | reverse complement strand
GTCACCCAGCTGTCTTTCATGCCTAAGGTGGGACTAGAACTCCTTGTTTCCTGGTGATTGGCCCAAAGTCACCCAGCTGGCTTTTCATGTTTTTTCCCCTCATTTCTTTCACATCTTTTTTTTTGGAAAAACTGGAATGTTTCTCTTCATAATTCTTATTCCCCCCCCTCCAGTTTATTTCTGTCAACATGGATTACAGCAAGTTGCAGAAAGACCGTCCCGACTTCTAAAAGTGAGGGTGATTTTCCGTCCTTGCAGAAGCCGTCTTCCGGAAGCTGACCGCACAACCCCGTACCCAGCGTCACAATGCAGGAAATAAAAGAAATGTTTGTGTGTGCATCGCCCTGAAAAATAATGTGTTGGAGACGTGCATGCTTAAAATTAATAAATCAACCTCTTGAAAACTTAATTGCTTTGCTCCATCCTGGATTTACTAACTCTTAAAACCCCTGAAAAAAAGGTATTAGAAAGATTAGAGACTAGCTGGATACCCACGCTTCGCTATGAAACCATGTGGTCGGGCTTAGTTTTTGGGGCGGAAAATAAGTGGGGTGGGAATTCCGCCTCTGCCTACTAGCATCCATCGGCATTCATCTGGCTAGTATCCTGTCAGCGTGTGAGAGTGGAGGGCTGTTTGGAAACTGAAACCATATTTGCTGTGTGAGCAAAGAGACAGCAAGGAGCCTGGGCGTGGCTTAGCTCAACTGTTCTGGACTAAAGGTGCTTGGTGCTGTGAAACTGAAACTCCTCTGTGTTTTGCATTTGGAAGAGGTTTCTTTTTAGGTGGGGAAGGGGAGTAGAACTCCTTAGGATCAGAGCGTGTTAATAATAATAACACAGGAAATACTCCAAATGCTCCGATGGTCCTTTTGAAAAATCCTTGCTTAGCCCCTAGAAGCCAAGAAGAACATAGGTGCCAAATGTCAAGTTTGTAGGCTTTACGGTTCTGGAGATTTTGTGATGATGCATGAGGGGTATTGTTGGAAATGACTCCAAATAAGAAAAACTTGGATCAGTGAAAACACAAAGAATTTATTTGCAAGCTTAAATCAAAGCCAACAAAATGAAGAACAAAAGCTGTTTGCAAAGAGCGGTTAGATCTTAGCTTAACTCAACATGAAGTTCGAGCCAAGACCCACACTGCAAGATTTCAAAACATTACATTTTATAGTTTTTTCCCAACTCCCCCACGCCCCTTCTACATCGACCCAGTGACTGAACACAGATAATCCGAAATGCCTTATGGAGACCACATCATCTCCTTTGATACCTCCCAATGACCTCCCATTTTTTGTCAACATGGCTTTTTCTTATCTTACTTGGCATTAAGGAATATCTCTTCAGCAGGGCCTCTTTCTAACAAAGAAATATCTATTTCCTAACACCACACAGTAACACACATTCAACACATCTTCTCTCCAGCCATCTTAGTACAACTTAATGATTATATGCATCTCTAACATATTCACCTATGCAAAGTAAAGGTCTGGTTATAACTTAAAATCACAATGTGCCAAGATTAAATTTAAGCAGATGCTTTGAAAAACAAAATCTAACTTCAATTGTTCAAGGAAGTTAGAGTAATGTTTTATCTTTTATTATCTCTTCTCCTATTGTCCTAATTGATCACTTTGGTCTTTGTTATGTCAAACGTGTATGTGAATTGCCTTGACAGTTTGAGATAGGTACCAATTCCTGGAGGAAATAGGGTGGCATTACCTGATACAGGAGGATGTAATTTACCTGATACAGGAGGATGTAATTTAACAATGAGTAAATGCATTAGAAAATATATTTACAGCAGGATTACATCAAAGGTCTATAGAGCAACTGTCTTCTTAATGCTATAATATACTGTACTATTCTCTTCACCTACATTTTATTTTTGAATTGTTTTATTTCTTAGAGTATTTCACTTTTATATATGTAAATATACACTGCTCAAAAAATAAATAAAGGGAACACTTAAACAACACAATATAACTCCAAGTCAATCACACTTCTGTGAAATCAAACTGTCCAGTTAGGTAGCAACACTGATTGACACTCAATTTCACATGCTGTTGTGCAAATGGAATAGACAACAGGTGGAAAGCAGAGGCAGTTAGCAAGACATCCCCAATAAAGGAGTGATTCTGCAGGTGGTGACCACAGACCACTTCTCAGTTCCTATGCTTTCTGGCTGATGGTTTGGTCATTTTTGAATGCTGGCGGTGCTTTCACTCTAGTGGTAGCATGAGACGGAGTCTGCAACCCACACAAGTGGCTCAGGTAGTGCAGCTCATCCAGGATGGCACATCGATGCGAGCTGTGGCAAGAAGGTTTGCTGTGTCATTGCGCAGAAGATCATTGGTTGCCCTCTCCCCTCTTTGGAAGAGCTTTATAGCTCCCGCTGCCTTAAGGAAGTTCAAAACATTCTCAAAGATCCATCTCATCCTGGGAACCCCTTTTTTTGAACTATTACCATCTGGCAGACGATACAAAATAATAAAAACAAGGACAAGTAGGCTGAAAAACAGCATCTATCCCAGGGCAGGAGCTCTTTTGAATTCTGCTGTATAGTGCAGTGTTGGTGTGGTGTAGGGCAGGGGTCCCCAACCGCCGGTCCGCGGACCGGTACCGGGCCGCGGAACAAGCCTTACCGGGCCGCTGGTTGCTGGGCGCCGCCATCTTTTTTTTGGAAAGCTCACCGGAAGCGCTGTTTCGTCATTAAATGATGGCCGCGACAGCGCTTCCGGTGAGCTCACCGGAAGCGCCTTTTCGTCATAAAAAGATGGCGGCGCCCAGTTGACGCCGGTACCGGGCCGCGGCGCCCAGCTGATGTCGGAACCGGGCCGCGGCGTCGAAAAGGTTGGGGATCCCTGGTGTAGGGGGTTTCCGGTTCAATGTGTGAAGGGTGAAGGATGTGTGTTTGTGTTTATTTTCATGGTCATGATGTGCACTGAAGATGGTGTTTGATTTCGTTGTACGAGGTGCAAAGACAATAAAAGTAAACTAAACTAATAAGCAAGAAAAATAATAGTAGCAGATAGAAATATACCTCCTATTGGTATAGCCATCAATTTGTGACCACCATTGAATCTTCCAAATTTCTGCCACTAAGCCGGACGGTTGTTAAAAGTGAGCTTTGCCTTCATTTCACAAGCTTTTCTTGCCACTGTTGTTAAGTGAATCGCTGCCCGTTGTTCTGTTCGGAACATGACCGGTAAGCAAATCTGGGCTTCCGGCTTGTCGGAAGGTCACAAAAGGGGATCCCATGAGCCTCCCACCCCCAGTGATGCCGCAACTGTCATAAATACAAGTCAGTTGCCAAGCTCCAAATTTGGATGTTACGATGGTTGTATCTCACTTCGTTCTGCCCCTGTTGGCACTTTGAATGGTCCCAAAATCAAATGCTTATAAGCTGAGGACTCATCTGAGTTGAAAATCAGGATTGAAACTTGGCCCAGAGGGGAACTAATTCTGGAAAGAAGATTTTTGATACTTTGGGATGGGAGACCACCAGGAGAGCCAAGGTTTATAAAGATATAGTGGACGGAGGGGAAGAAAAAAACTCCAGCTGCAGCAGGGTTGCTTCCCTATATGCGAGCCCAGGAGATTCCTGCAAGAAATTTCTTTTCATGATATCCTCAACTAACGGCCAACAATTGAAATCCACATTTCTGTCACTGAGTGAGACATTCCAAGCAAATTTGATGACTTTGCTGGACAAGTGTTAAAAGAGATGACTGTCTTTGTTAAGAGTTAGGAACATGGTCGTTAAGCGAATCTGGCTTTCCCGTGGACTTAGCTGGTGAGGTCACAAAAGGAGAACATGTGACACGCATACAGGTCGCTGCAACCGTCGTAAAGATGAGTCTGCCGCCAACGTTGATCATATGGAGGGGGGGGGTGCTAGCGTGACAAGTCATGCACAAAAGCGGGTCCTTGTTTTTGGGAACTTGGAACGGTTGCTAAACGAACAGTCGTTAAGTCGAGGCCTGGCTGTATTGTGAAAGGTATACGCCACAAATAACTTCCGTGGGGTAAATTTGCAAGAAAGCTGGAAGCTGTCATTCTACGCTTCTGTCAAGCTTGTCCTGCTTGAGCAGGGGGTTGGACTAGATGACTCCGAGGTATCCTTCCAACCCTGTCAATCTGTGATTGTGATTCTGTTAGGAAGAGCTGGGCAAGCGGAAGAGGCAGAAGGACTTCAACTCCCAGAGTTCCCACGCGGAAAAAAAATGGTCGCAGGAAAGAGCTGCCGGAGGTGGGGGAGGCGGGATTCCCCAGAGTTCTTTATCATCCAGCCTGGGGACTCCGTGGATGAGGCGGGACTTCAACTCCCGGAGATCCTGGCGCGGGGCTTAAGTGGGCCGGGCTTCCGCCGGCCTAGGGACTCGGAGGCGAACTTCAACTCCCAGTGTTCCCCGCGCCCTACTTCCAGCGAGGCCTAAGTGGGCGGGGCTTCAACTCCCAGAGTTCTCCTTCCAGCGAGGCCTAAGTGGGCGGGGCTTCCGCCGGAGGAGGACTCGGCTGAGAGCGGCGGCAGGAGGAGGAGGAGGAGGAAGGGGCGGGGGGCGCTTTTGAGGGGCTCCATGGAGACCCCCACGGCGACCACCTTCACGCTGGCCTACCTGGTGCTGGCCGTCTGCTTCGTCTTCCCGCCCAGCGAGTTCCACCTGGCCGGCCTGACGGTGCAGAACCTGCTGGGCAGCTGGCTGGGCAGCGAGGACGTGGCCTTCGTCCACTACCACCTGCGGCGGGGCACCGTGACCCTCGTGGCCCACGCCGCCCTGCCCCTGGGTGAGGGGCTGCCCGGGGGAGCGGGCAGAGGGGGGGGGGCTGGCTCTGAGTCTGGAGGGGGGGGAGGACCCCCCCAAAAAAGGGGGGGGGGGGAGAAAGGGGAGACCCAAGGGAGTGGGAAGGGAAGATTCCCCCCCCCCGAGAAAGGGGGTGCAGGATCGGGGGAAGGAGAAGGGGAGGGGGGAGACCCAGGGGAGGGGATAGGCGCCCCCGCAAAAAGGGAGAGGGAGGGAAGACTCCCCCCAAGAAAGGGGGTGCAGGATCGGGGGAAGGAGAAAGGGGAAGGGGAGACCCCCCTAGAAACGGGGTGCAGGGAAGGGAGTGTGAAAGAAGGGGGAGCCCCCAGGTGGGGAGGGTAGAAGGGGAAGACTCAGGATCTGGGTCTGGATCCCGCCATTCAGCTGGGGGAGGGGAGGAAGAGGAGGAGAAAGGGAGGGAAGGAAGAAAAAGGGAGGAAGGGAGGAAGAAAAAGGAAGGAGAGGAGGAGAAAGGGGGGAGGAGGGAGGGAGGAAAAAAGGAAGGAAAGGGGAGAAAAGAGGAGAAAGGGGGAGAGGAAGGAGAAGAGAAGGAGGGGGAAGGGGAGGAAGGAAGGAGAGGAGAAAGGGAGGGGAAGGAGGGAGGAAGGAGAGGAAGGAACAAAGGAAGGAGAAGAGGAGCGGGAAGAGGAAGGAGAGGAAGAAAGGAAGGAGAGGAGGAGAAAGGGAGGAGAGGAGCCGAAAGCAAGGGGGAAGAGGAAGGAAGGGGAGGAGGAGAAAGGGAGGGGGGAAGAGTTAGGAAGGAAGGAAGGAAGGAGAGGAAGAGAAAGGGAGGGGAGAAGGGGGAAGGAAGGAAAGAAAGAGGAAAGAAGGAGAAAGGCAGGATAGCAAAATAAAACCGGAAGGAAGGGAAGAGAAAAAGAAAGAGGGAATGAAGGAAATAGGTTGGGAAGAAGGCAGGAGTGAAAAGGAAGGAAGAAATGAAGGAGAAAGGCAGAACAGCAAAAATAACGCGAAGGTGAAAGAGAAAAGACAAGGAGGAAGGAAAGGAAAAAGACAGGAAGGGAAAGAAGGAAATAAGCTGGAGGAAAGAAAAGGAACAAAAGAAGAAATAAGAAAGAAATAGAAAGAAAGAACAACCTCTCACTCTTCCCCAGGCTACTACCTGGGCATGGGTCTTGCGGCGCCCGAAAAACAGCTCTTCGCCATCTCCCAGGCGCCCGAGCCTTGGAAAGTCTTCTTCGCCAGTGCTCTCCTCCTCCTGGTCCTCGCGGTCACCTTCGCCTACTACTGGTCGCGGGATGGTTGGTCCCGCCACCCGCTGGCCAGGACCCTCTCTGCCTTTGCTTTGCCGCCCCATGCCAACTGGCGGGCCGTGGCCTTGTCCATCAATACCGAATTCCGCCGGATTGACAAGTTTGCCACGGGGCCGCCGGGCGCCCGCCTGATCGTGACCGACAGCTGGATCCTCAAAGTCACCACCTACTCTTTCCACGCGGCGCTGCAACGGGACCTCCAGCTGACCGTCATAGACTCTAGGCAGCAGGACCTCTTGCTGGACGTCAACAGGCCGGCACAGTTCCTCACCATCCGCGTGGCCAGCGCCGATCCCCGCGTGAAGGCCTTTGACATCCGGTAACGCTTGTCCCCAGCATCTTGTTTCCGCGTGGGGCAGAGCAGTGCATTTGAACCTGGAGCCTATGCGGTTTAGCAGTCTGGAAGGCTGTTTCTGTTGAATCCTCGATTTTATGGCCTGAAAATTTCTGCTTTGCGGCGCGTTGAGTTGCGCCCTGTTTGCCGGCCATTCTTACCAGTTCACAACTGGTTCTTAAGAGTTATGAACCGGTTTTTAAATCAATCCTGGCCACTGTTTCATCACACGGTCGTGAAGGAAATATGGCTCCCCCCCCCCCCCCGAGTTTGCTTGGCGAGAAGGTCGCAAAAATGAATTGGTCGTTCAGTGAATCCCTGCAGGTTTTAATCACAAATTCGGTCACGTGATCAAAATTCAGAGCTTTGGTCACTGATTTCATATTTACGACGGTTGCAGCCTCCCTCCTTGGGTCACGCGATCCCTTTTTGCAACCTTCTGACCAGCAAAGTCGAAGCTAGCTTCACTTAACAACCGTTCGACTTGACTGCAGAGATTCACTTAACTCCTGTGGCGAGAGAGGCCTTCCAGAAGGGCAGAGCTCGCTTCACAAATATCTTGCTTAGCGATGGAAATTTCGGGGCTTTGTTGTGGTCGTAAGTTGAGGATGAGCTGTATTTTATTTGGCGCTAGTCTTCAACATACGACCGCAATTGTCATGCTAGGTGAGAAATGTGTTCAGTGACTTTTGTCCCATTTTGCGGCATTTCTCCCCACCTTGGTTGAGTGGATCATGTCCTTAAATGAATCATACGGTTGTTAAGTGAATCGGCCTTCCTCATCAACAAAAGGGGATCATAGAAAACCCAGGACATTCCAACCGTCAAATGTAAATCCCGTAACTGTGGGTGGAGAAAGGCTCTTTTTTCCTCCCAGGGCTGTTGTAACTTGGCACGGTCAGTAAATCAACCGTCATAAGTCAGGAACCATTTGGGTTCTAAAGAAATAGGCTGGTTTATCGTCTGTTTTGGAATCCAACTTCGTTCGTTCCCAAAATCTGGACCTGACCTTTGTTTTTTCCCAACAGGCTCAACTCGTCGGAATACGGGGAAATGCAGGACAAGCTCCGCGCCCCCATCCAGAACGGGGCCAATGTGGTCATCCATCAGAGCCTGAGCGACCTCTTCCTGGAGACCTTCAGCTCCCTGGTGGAGAGAAACCCGCCATACCTGGTTCCCAGCAACCAGGTGAGTTTTTCTGTCCGGCATCCGACAACGGGATGGCTGGTTGGTCATTCCTGGCTTACGATCGATTTGGGCATAAAAGGAAGCCGTCATCATTGCCAGATGGGAAGTGGGGATTTGCTCTCTGCTTATGCACAGTCCTCTCTGCCATGGATGGCGTTGCCTAGTTGGGTCATGAGATGTCTGTAACAAAACCCCCAAGCTGGGAGAAGACCAAGGACCCCACAGTTCCCTCCCTCTCTCACTTCCTTCCCTGATGATGTTCGCTTGTTGGGTTATGAAATGTTTGCAAGGAAACCATGTTCAGGGAGCACCAAGGACCCCACAGTTCTCCTCCTTTCCCTCTCCTTTCTTCCTTCCCTCCCTCTCCTTTCCCTCTCCTTCCTTTCTTCCTTCCTCTCTCCCTCCTTTTTCTTTCCTCCCTTCCTCCCCTGATGCTGTTCCTTCGTTGGGTCATGAGATGTCTGCAAGGAAACCACCCAACTCAAGGACCCCACAGTCCTGCTTTCTTCCCTCCTTTTCCTTCCTCCTTTCTCAAACTGATGACGTTCCCTAGTTGGGTCATGGAACGTCTGTAAGAAAACCCCAAATTCGGAGAGCGCCAAGGATCCCACAGTCCTCCTGCTCTTCCTCTCCACAAACCCCACTCCCTCCCAGCATTGATGACGTTCCCTAGTTGGGTCATGTAATGTCCATAAGAAAACCATCTCCTCTTCCCCTTCTAGCCCTGGTGGCGCTACCTAGTTGGGTCATGAGACGTCTGCAAGGAAACCACCCAGCTTCGACCATCTCTAATGATCTTACTGCTCCCTCCCTCCACAGGAGTTGGACCTCTGCATTGGCTGCATGCAGTCCCGGGCCAACGTCAAGTTACTGAAGAATTGCCGGGAGCTCCATGAGGGCGAATGCCAGCCGTGTTTCTGCTACCCCATGTGGTGCCTGCTGTGTATGGGCAAATGGTTCGCCAGCCAGCAGGACCAGCAGCACCCAGAGACCTGGCTCTCCAGCCACGTGCCTTGTCCCACCTGCCGAGCCAAATTCTGCATTTTGGACGTATGCTCAGTGCAGTGACAGGCCGCCACCACAGCGAGGCGGAGAAGATGCAATCTTCCCGGCAGGATGCAAAATTTCCACAATTTTCCCCCACCCCCCTTTTGATGCCTTGGCAAATGCCGTTGTGTTTCTACCCTTTTTCTACCCTGACAGCGGAGGTATTTCACAAGCTCGGCTCCTGTCTTAAAAGGGGCCGTGCTTGAGAAACGCAACTTTCGACTGCTGGTTGCAACAAGTATTCCTCAAAAACGAGAATGGGTTCTTTTTTTTTTTCTTCGCCGCCTAAATTGGGCCTGGATCCATTGAATTGTTCCACACTCCACCTTAGTCTGCAATTCCCATTTTTTCCCCAAATTTTTCTATCACGGGAACGACGTTGGCAGATTTTGCAACAAACTTTCTCGTAAACACATTATTTTCTGGTTAGGTCTTATTTTCAGGAAAATACGGTTCCAAATGTGTTCCTCTGGCTGACCATCTTAACGGGTTAATTTTTGGGGTAGGACTTATATTAGAAGCATCCTGAAATAGGCTAGGGCTTATTTTCCAATTGGGTCTTATTTTTCAGATATAAAGATAATCTAAATTACTGCAGTGTTCCCAAAGGATTTTTCTCGGGAAAGGAAACGGATTAATGGCCCGGGAACTTGTGCGATTAAAAATCTCATCACCGCCGGAGCTTAGAATAACAGTCGGGAGAAAACGATCCGGCGTTTGAAGTATTGTTGTACCAAAATTAACAATTTGGGATGACACCCCATTGTGTTTTTGGAGGGTGGGGTTCGAGGCTGAATTTTGAGTGGAAAAAAAAAACAACATACTTGAAATGGTCTTTTTCGGGCAGGTTCGTAACTCGGTTTCACCGAGTGTAGTATTCTGTCGGGATCCTTTGCGGGGCAAATGGAAGAGAAACGCCTTGATCAGTCAAAGTCAACAATGGTTTGTCAGCGAGATGGATTCCAGCTTGAGTTGAAATGGAGCTTTTCATTTATTTTCCCCCCCTATTCGTCTCTTGGTCAAGATTGGCAGGTCCTGCATCTCATCGACTTGAAAATAGATGGGACTTCAACTCTCACAATCCCCTGGCTAGCAAGCTTTAATTCTGGTCGCTGAAATTCACTCCCTAAAAGGATGCTGGATGGGGGATTCTGGGAGTTGGAAGTCCTCCCCTCTTCAAGTGCCAAGTTTGAGAATCAACATCCTATTTCAAGCAAAGAAAAATGAGAATTTTTAAGGCTTAGGTGCCTGTATCCCGTCTCCTCCCTAAACATCCCTATATGCACCTTTAATTTATTTTCTTTAGACCTTTAAATCTCTGTTCAGTTCCTCCATCAAAATCTCTTTTAATAATTCCACCCCACCCAATTTTAATTCCCAGAATTCCCCTGGCTGTACAACCGCCGCCGAGAATTCTGGGTAAATCTAGAAGTTGTAAATCATTCCCCACCAAAGTTCCTTTTAGTTTCTCAGAAAAGGTAGGAGAAATTTTTAATTGAAAAATAAAACAGAAGTAACATGAACTTGTTAAAAAGGATTAAAAATTAAAATTTTAGTTGAGAAATATTTGGAAAGTATTATTCAGTATTATATTTACGAGTGAAAAGGCCGGAATGAATCCCGTTTATTCTGTGCCCAATAAAATTTTTGCCTCTTTGTGAGTTCAAACAATTCCTGTCATTTTATTCCTTCTGAATTTTAATTCTTGTTTATTACGATTGAGTTTTGCCTCGTTTTACGACCTTTGTCACGGTGTGAACTCAAAGTGTTTTGTAGTTGCCAACAGAAAGCGGGGGAGGAGTTCGAAAACAGTGAAGCAGTTTGGAATTGAAAATGCATTCCATTCATATCTTACAAAGATTAGTTTACTTTTATTGTCCTTGCACCTGTACAACAACGAAATCAAACACCATCTTCAGGGCACATCATGACCATGAAAATAAACACAAACACACATCCTTCACCCTCCACACATTGAATTGGAAACCCCTGATATTGCATTAATATTGCACTATACAGCAGAATTCAAAAGAGCTCCTGCCCTGGGATAGAAGCTGTTTTTCAGCCTATTTGCCCTTGTTTTTATTATTTTGTATCGTCTGCCAGATGGTAATAGTTCAAAAAAAGGGGGGGGTTCCCAGGATGAGATGGATCTTTGAGGATGTTTTGAACTTCCTTAAGGCAGCGGGAGCCATAAAGCTCTTCCAAAGAGGGGAGAGGGCAACCCATGATCCTCTGAGGGGCAATGACCTTCACCCTCTGGAGTGGCTGTCCTATCTGCCACGGTGCAATTGGCAAACCAGACAGAGGTGCAGTAAGGTTAAAATGCTCTCTCTGGTGCAGCGGTAGAAGGTCACCAGCAGTTTTCCATTCAGTGGTTGTTTCCTGAGAAGCCTCAGGTAATATAATCTCTGCTGGGCCCTTTTGACCAGGGCTGCAATGTGAGCCCCCCCCCGCCCCCCCAGGTCAGGTCCTCTTTTAGGGTAACACCCAGAAACTTAAAACTGGCCACTTGCTCCACTCGGTCTCCCTTGAGAAGCAAGGGCTGGATGTCTGATCTGTTATATATGAATAGTTATAACTAAGAGATGAGTTTCTGCCATGCAGGTCTCTTAATTGAGGAACATGATTGATGACTCTAGGCTATGGACGTGTTCTGTTGGAGAATATGAATTATGATATGCCCAGAGGGTTGGGGGGAAACCAAGGTCAAGGGTGACAGTGAATGACGTGTCTCAGAATCGGCTATGCACAGGTCACGTCATACGGACACGTTAGCGGTTAGCTCCTAATAAATCCTCTGGAAATCCTTCTGAAGCTTGTCTTGAAATAGGGCCACTGCTGGAATCCTGACAGCCAATTCTGAGACACATCATTCCCTGTCACCCTTGACCCTGGTTTCCCCCCACCCCTCTGGGTGCATCATAATTCATATTCAACGAAACACGCCTGTAGCCAAGAGTCATCAATTATGCTCTCCAGTTAGACATTTGCACGGCAGAAACTCCAGTTGCTTAATTGTCTTTGCAAGATATGAGTGGAATGCACTTTCGATTCCAAACTGCTGCACTGCTCTTTCAAACTCCTCCCCTTTCTGTTGGCAACTATAAAACGGAATCCTGACACACACGGTTCTTAAGCGAATCCCTGCGTCCGTGAAGTTTGCCATTCGGTCGTTAAGTGACTTAGTCTTCCGCATCAACGTTGCTCATTGGAAGGTTGCAAAAGGGGATCACATGACCTCTGGGACACTACAACTGTCATAAATACGAGTCAGATGCCAAACGTCCAAATTTTGATGATGTGACCATGACCATGTTACTTTTTGTGGCGGTTGTAACTTCGAACAGTAACTTCCAACAGATGAGCTGTTGGGTGTCAAGGCCTGTTGAATATCAATAGCACTACAAATTGTTGCTTTACTTCGGCAAGATTCTAGGCCAGGAGTCACCAACCTTTTGGACCTCAGGGACCACCAATTTTAAATCCCAGGGATCACTAACTGTTCTGTGGGTGTGGCCTAATTTGTGGGTGTGGCTTGGTGGTCATGTGACTGGCTGGGCATGGCTTGTATGCAAATATTATATTTATATAAATATTGAATTTTTTTATAATAAAAAAGAGCAACTTTTACCCAAAATCAGGCAAAGCAGGCAGGCAGATTGAGTTGCTCACGGAATCATTCAGTGATCTATCTATCTGCCATCGGCTAGCTCAGCCTCTCAAATTTGCTTGCCGTGAGTCTGCACTGAATAACAGAACCTTCAGTCCTAAGGGAGGTTCGGCTGTGCTTAAAAGCAGAGCCGAAGATCTAAAGACTAGCTAGAAAGCAAGAAATCCAACCATTTCCTGCTTCCTAGCTAATCTAAATCTCCCGGCACAGCAGAACAGATGATGGTCGGAAAAAGGGAAAATAGCAATTTAACAGGCAAGTTTGCCGGGTAAGGAAGGAGTGAGTGGGCAAGGAAGGGTTCCCATGGGAGGCGCAGCTTTGTGTTTCTGCACAGCCTGGATTATTTGCTTTGGGGGGGGGGGATGGTCTGGGGGTGAGATTTCTCTGCAGCTCACCAACATTTTCTTGCGGCCCACCGGTTGGCGACCGCTGTTCTAGGCTACAAATTGTTGATTTACTTCGGCAAGACACAATAAGGGAAACAAGTGTGGGGACAAGTTGTAAATTATATTTTTTTCAAAGCCATTTGCATTTCGAATGGTTATAAAATTGGGGGCAACTTGAACATTCTGGCAACCAACTTCGCTGAAAGACATTCCTTGGGCAGAACTGACTTGTCGGCCAAGGGGTCATGAGAACGGCACACAGACACAATGCAATTTAAAAAGGATTGTTTTTTTATTGCTGAGAAATCTCTTTAACAATCTTGGCTAGTTTACAAACTGCAGAAGAAAAAGTTTTGGACATCATCTCTGTCCAAAAAAGAAGAAAAGAAAAAAAATATGCGGTACGCATCTGTTCTTATAATTGAACATTTACACCTACATAATAATCCACATTATCCCAATCGTTACCACAATGTGGTGTTAATAAGATTTCTACACCAACTATCACTTTAGTTCCTTTCATAAATATATATATATATATATATATCTTGATAGCTCAAGTTATTACATAGAGTTGCTACTTCTATTACCCTCTCTTACCTTAAAATCCAACTCTCCTTTATGTTTTTTTTTGTTAAATACCATTTTGTTCGGGGAGAAGGGGGTTGCCTCACCAGTATAGTTTTTAGAAATCTTTCTATCATCATCTTTGAACAATCCTGTAATCTCTTGCAGGGCAGATTCTGGGCAATTTAATGTAGTGGAGAGTTTCATGGCCGGCTGCCCTTCCTGTTGCCAACGCAGAGTTTTGTTCAGCAGATATATTCTCAGTGTGCCCAGAGAGAGAAATATCTGCCTCTACCTAGGATCGAACTCACAGCTACCTAATTGTGAGGTGAGAGCTCCACCTCTAGGCCACCACAGCACCAGATTCATAAATCTTTCTATCCAGGTCCTTTATAGGAGTCCTTGACTAACGACCACAATCGAGCCTGTGATTAAGCCAAGGCAGCTGTTTTAAAGTGAACTTTGCCCCATTTTGACCACCTGTTTTATCAGGGTTATTTCAAAATCAGGGTGGTTAAGCGGCTCGTGCGCCCATTAAGCAGATTGGGCTTCCCCCACCCCCAACTGACGGCTTGTCAGGGTCAGAAAATTGGGTCATAAACATGAGCCAGTTGCAAAAGTGGCCGAATTCTTATCTTGTGACTGTGAGAATTTTTGCAACGGTTAAGTGTGAAAATGAAGATGTAAGCCAGTTGTTTCAGTGCCATCGTGTTGGTCACTAAATGAACGGTCGTAAATCGAGGACTACATATATAGCTAGCATCAGCCGAGCCGTTCAGGTAGCGATTTTACAAGCATCATCTTCCAGAATATTTGCATGTCATCTTTTCCTGCAAGTTACCCCCCCCCCCAAATTAAAAAGTTTGCTTTTCTTTAGACTGTGAGATGGATGATTTTTTGCAAAGGGCCAGTTACGCACAGGATCAAATTGTATTTTTATTCTGGGCATTGCCTTCTGCTGAAGGGGGTGTGCTTGTGTGTTTCTGGGGGACACAAACATACACAATACACGCACTTTGTGCCCGCCTGGTGTTTTGAAACGTCAGCAGCCCTTTTTGCTGGCCAAAAGGAAGAGCCCGAGACGACCACTCACATATCAGGACATTTCGTCTCATGACTGCAAACAGATGCTGCCTGCTTGCCAGTTGTGGCGTATGTATCTTTTGCACATTTGTGGCCGGGCACTTGTGCGACATCGCACTTTTATTGATGAGCTCCGCTGAAAAACTTTTTACAGCCTTTTAAGTCAGCCATTTCCGTTCCTGACTCCCAAGATGGAACGCCGAAAGTCAAAATCCGAACACGATATGGGGAAGTCCAGGGAACAAGGGTAAATAGTCCTCGAGTTAATTACCACAATTGGCATCAGACTTTCACAGGATTGCACTGAAGATGTTGCCTAGTTTGGTCATGAAATGTCTGCTAGGACACCGCTGATTAGAATTTTCCCATTGCCAAGCAAATTGGTGTCAGTCAGCTCTACCCAACGTAATTTACTGCCCACCTACAAGCCTATTTCCCGCCTCCTCACAGGATATGCCATAAATCACATTCTCCAATGGAGCACTGATCTGGGACCTTACAACCATCACAAATACCTGCCATCGCCAGGCGCCTGGAGATCGATCCCGTGACCATGGGGAATACTGTAATCGTTGTAAGCACGAGGACCGGTCTCAAACCACTTTTTTTCCAATGCAGCCGTAACTTCAAATAGCCAGTAAAGAAATGGTTGGACGTTGAGGACTGCTTGAACTGTTTGGAAAGCAGATTTTAGTTCTTTAATTTCAAAAGAGAAGACCGAGAAGTCAAGTTGACGTCCTGCCTGGAGGGTGGAGAGCTTTTATCATCAGCGATAAAAAAAATTATCATTTTTTAGGAAAGATTCGGAGATTTGGCCCAAACGAACCGACAACGCAATGGATGATTGCACCGTGGGGGACGAGAAAATTGTCCAACCAGTACTGTCAGGACTTCAACTCCCAGAATTCCCCATGCTGGCAAGGGGAATGCTGGGAATCGGAGTCCATACACTTTTTGAAGTTGCTTGGTTTTAAGAAAAGCCACTGCGTACCAAGTTTTGTGTACCACAAATGGTCCTCAGAAGGACCAACAAGGTGACAACTGGTTTAGGCAGTGCTGAAGTAGCACAAAACCTGTTTTTATTCTGTTCTCTGGTCTCCCAAGGAATCCTAAACGAGAAGTCTTGGTAGTCTTCAACTTACAATAGTTCATTTAGTGACATCCAGCACTGCTTTGATACTCGTTAAGGTAACTATATCTAAACAACCTGGGATGGTCCAAAGCTCATTAAAGCATCTAAACACCTCAGAATCAATAAGAAGCCCATGAAAACAGCTACATCTCAACAACCTGGTTGACTGGAAGCTCATTCAAGCAGCTATATGACAACAGCCCAGCACTGGCTCACAGCTCATTAAACCAGCTACTTCTCAATGATTCCAAGTTCATTAAAGCAGCTATATCTTAAACACCCAGCACTGGTTTGCAGCTTTTTAAAAACAGCTGCATCTCAACATCCAACACAACTTTAATACTTATTAAACCAGCTACTTCTCAACCTAGCAACGGTTCCAAGTTCATTAAAGGAGCTATATCTTAACTACCCAACACTGGTTTTGCAGCTTTTTAAAAACAGCTACATCTCAACTTCCAACACAGCTTTAATGCTTATGAAAGCACCTGCATCTCAACATTTATAGGGCTGTAAAGCATTATAAAGCGGTATATAAGTGCTATTGCTATTTCAACACCTGCTTTGAAGCTCATAAAAGCAGCTACATCTCAACAATCCGGCACTAGTTTGAAGCTCATTCAAGCAGTTGCATCTCAATCTCCAGCATTGGTATGGAGCTGATTAAAGTATAAAAAAACCCTAGCACTGGTTGGAAGCTCATGAAAATAACTACAGCTCAACATTCCACACTGATTCCCAGCTCATTAAAGTAGTTGCATCTCAATAATCTAGCACCAATCTGAATCTCATTAAAGTAGCAACATCTCAACAGACCAGCACTGTCTCAGAGCTCATTAAAGCAGCTATATCTTAACCACCCAGCACCAATTTGCAGCTTGTTAAACAGCTACATCTTAACATCCAACAAGGCTTTAATGCTAATTAAAGCAGCTATATCTCAATCAAACTGCCCTGGTTTCAAGCTCATGAAAGCAGCTATTCTCTTGGCGGGACTGTGTGCTCTCTCTATATTCCACAGCCCCTTTTCCAATTTGCGTCTAAAAACCTTGCACCCTCTTAATAGGTCTTCATACAATGAAGTGCAACGTCCTTGCAAGAATCTGGAGAGCTGAAAGCGGCAAGTTGTATACATTTGGAAAGTACGAAGCTGGAACTCCAGGAAATATTTGAACAAACCAAGTCAGAAATACTAAGACGAGAATGTTTGCAATAGGTCCTTGGTGCTTTCGAAGCTGGCTGGTTATCTTGGAGACATTTCATGACCCACCTATGAAACATCGTCAGTGCTAGAAAGGAGAGGTGTGTGCAGATAGGAGAACTGTGGAATCCTTGGTCTCTCTGAAGTTGTTTGTTTTCTCACAGATGTTTCAAGACCCAACTGGGGAACATCCTCAGTACTAGGAAAGTTTGCAAAGGAGGAATGAGTGGAGAACAACTGGTCCCTGGTGTACTCTGAGCTTGGTCCATTTTTCACAAACATTTCATGACCCATCAGTGCTAGAATGGAGGAGGATTTGAGGAGGAGGAGGAAGACGATGATGACAACTGTTGAGTCCTTAGTGCTCTGTGAGCTTGGATGTTTTTCTTGTAGATGTTTTACGACCCAACTAGAGAACATCATCAGTGCAAGAGGAGCAGAGGTGGTATTCAGCAGGTTCTGATCAGTTCTGGAGAACCGGTAGCAGAAATTTTGAATAGTTCGGAGAACCGGCAAATCCCACCTCTGACTGGCCCCACCAACCCCATCTCTCACTGATCGACTGGGTCTCCTTTGGTTGCCCTGCACAGGAGAACGGAGCTGGAAAGCAGGTTAGTGGAGTGGAAATGGAGATTTTACAGTATCCTTTCCCTGCTACCCTTACTAAGACACACCATGCCTACCAAGTCACGCCCACAGAACCGGTAGTAATTTTTTTGAATCCCAGCACTGTAGAGGAGACTTCAGGGGGGTGGGCTCATACCGATTTGGCCTGGTTTGGGTGAACTAGTAACTAAATGGTAGCAAATTTTATTGCTGGCTTGGCAAACTAGCAGTTACGACAACTGGCTGGCCCCTCCCGTTTTGGATGCCAAGTAGGTGTAGGGCCCATGTGGAAGGCAAAAAATGGGCCTCCTGGAAGTTCGGGAAGGCCGGAAACAGGCCCGTTTCCAGCCTCCGGAGCCTGTGGAGGCCGCTCTCCCAGAGGCCCAAGGAAAAGCCTCCGGAGCCCGTGGAGTACGAAAGCGAACCCCTCAGCCGTGGTGCAGGAGGCCCCTGAGGGACTGTAAAGAAAGAGCAACCTCCCTTCCCTTCTAGCACCAAGGATGTTCCATAGTTGGGTAGTGCAATGTCTCTGAGAAAGCCACCAAGCACAGGTGAGAAAGTTGGATGGAGTAGGAGTAAGACCAAGCAGGGTTACTCCGGCAAGAGCAGTTCAAGTGGACAATTCGCTCTCACAACCGCCTGGGCTCTTCTGATACAAGCACTGTGAGACACGGCAACTTTCTACATCTGTGTCACTTCAGCAACAATCTTACCATAATTTTGCTCCACCTTTTTTTAACCTGTTGACAAAGGTGCTGTTTTGCAAGTTAGAAACTCAACCCCCATCAAATCCTCCTCCCTCTTTTCTGCGCAGCAAAGCAAATCAGCCGCTCAGGAAAAATCAATATGTGCGACTTGGATGGGATACGGAAAATCCGGCAAAAGGGCTATGTCGTCAGAAGCAAAATCTTCAGGCGTCAAGATTTTGGATTGTGTAGATGCGTGCACACCTTGGAGACCCCACCCTCCCTCGAGGCAATTCCCCACTATCCCATCATCCATAGTTTATTCCAATCACTGCCACACCGAAAGTCACAGCAGCTCGGCAACTCCGAATCCCACCCTGTGCCCGGCTCGCAGCTCCCTCGACGAACGTGTCAGGATGCGGAATCTGACTGGGCAGCATCTCGCTTGTAAAACTTCTTAAATATTAAATACTTTCCTTTTCGCCATACGTGATTTTGTCGAGAAAGACAAAATATCGGCGGGATAGCCTGGGGAAATTCCTTGTCAGAGTTACCGCTGCCATGCGAGACAAACTAGGAATCTGACGAGCCATGCACGGTCTCGTTCAGAACGCGGAGGGGCCTCAGGAACAAGCCTACCCCGCTTTTCCTTTCTCGCCAGGCGCGGTCAACGTTGCGTCGAGTTTCGTTTCTAATTTAAGAAAAAAAAAAACACTATAGGTTTTAAGTCGAGAAAGATAAAGTCCGGCAGAAAAGCCCTTTGGGAACCTTTTGTGATCGTTTTCCCGCGATCATTTTCTCATGATCCTCAGAGCAGCGAGTCATCCGTGCAGCCACCTTCCAATCCGTACCGGAACTCCTGCAGGTTGGAGACGCCATAGAAGTGGACGAAGGCTGCGGCCACCACCAGGACGTGAAAGATCTGATGGGACTGGAACTGTTGGAAAGACAAAAAGACAATTCAAGATGGAGAGTATCGTGGTTTGTCTGAAAGATACCACCCCCTGATAATACCAGCACTGAAAAAAAAAGTGAGTTATAAGCATTTTTCATACCAACGACCATTTGTCAGAGTTCTGAGGGATGTTCACCTTAACGACCACATCACATGATCACCATTCCGATGCCCCGATCAAAGTTTTATGACAGCACGGATTAAAAAAAAAACCAGATTCACTTAATGACCAGATTAGTACTTTTATAGGGATTCCCTTAAGATGGGATGAAACTAGATAAATTCTCACTTAAAAGACATCCATTAGAGGCTCCATTTTGGTCATAAGATATAGAACTGCCCATGTTGCTGGGTTTTTTTGGTCGAACTACAACTCCCATCACCCACCCCCCCCCCCCCCCGCAAAAAAAACCTCACCCAGATGTCAAATTTGCCCGGGAAGAATCTTTCTGGAATACGAGCTGCGTAAAGTCCAGCTCCGGTAATGTACATCACGGCCATCAGGAAGAACCATCCCATCTGGCCCACTGTGGTGGCCTTGGCGAAGCCCTCGGCGATGGTGAAGTGCATTGTGGGTACCACGCCACTCAGGCCCAGCCCGAGGAAGACGCCTGAGAAGGAAATGAGACTCCCGTAGGTATGCGAGGAAAAGGTTTGCATCAAAGCTTAGCTCGAAGGGCCATTCTTCTGAAAGCAGGCTGGCTAGGAGATTCTGGGAGTCGGAGCCCTCCCCTCTTAAAGCATGAGGGGTTCTGGGAGTTGAAGTCCCTCCCCTCTTAAAGCCTCCTGGCTGGGGGATTCTGGGAGTTGAAACAATATACCTGCTCTAGTCTGCCTGTGTTTGGGGGTGGCGAAGCGATCCCACTGGGCCACGATAATGGCAGAGATGCCCAGGACGCAGACGATGGAGAGATAGATGAGTCGTGGCTGGGGTGAGCAGTAGAAGGAGTAGTAAAGCCACGGGACGAAACTGCCCATAATCAGCAGGGCGATGCCCGAGTAGTCCAGCCTATAATGGGAGAGAGAGAAAAAACTTAAAATAATCTTTATTTTGATTGTGTAAATGACGAGCTGCCTGCCGAATGTCTGAGTTGCCATGCTCAGAAAGTCTGAAACACGGCTCCGAGTCGCCTTTCCACCCCCTTCAAGCGATGTTGTGATGGGGAACCACCGCTAAGCGGACTGAGGACCACCTCTGAACACAAAGGCAACCCCAAAACACAGGCCTAGGGAAGCCCCACCTGGGCACACTCACTTGGAGAACGTCCGCGACACTTTCTCTGAATGGCAGTAGACGGTGTGGAAGAGCCAGGAGAAGCTGAGACATAGCACGGCACCTAGGAAGAACATCCCGAAAACCACTTTCTCCTGCAGGGGTGCCAGGAAGTACATGTTGGGGCGCAGCATGGTCAGCACCCCGAGACACAGGAAAAGGACAAAGCCTGTTGGGGGAAGAGGAAAAAGGGAGGGTTAGCCAGTGGGGACTTGGGGCCAATCACCAGGAGACTGGGAGTTCTAGTTCCACCTTAGGCATGAAAGCTGGCTGGGTGACTTTAAGTCAATCACTAGGAGACGGGGAGTTCTAGTTCTATGGTAGGCATGAAAGGTGGATGCGTCACTTTGAGCCAATCACCGGGAGACTGGGAGTTTTAGCGTGAAAGGCAGTTGGGTGAGTTTGGGCCAATCACCAGAAACACGTAATTCTAGTCTGTCGTAGGCATGAAAAATGGGTGGGTAAGTTTGGCCCAATCACTAGGAGACGGTGAGTTCTATTCCCCCCCCTTAGGCATGAAAACCAATTGGGTAACTTTAAATACTGCTGACCGGCGCAACTGGATCATTAGAACTGGTGCAAACCAGTTGCCTAGAGATAGTGAGTTCTAGTCCTGCTTGAAATCCGACTGCATTGCTTTGAATTCGCTTAACAACGGTGGGGGGAAAAAAAACAATAAATTTTTTTTAAAATGCCCATAATTGGGTTGTAACTCCAGCTAGATCAGTTCGGATCTCTTTCTCGTTTCTTCTTCAGGCCAGATGAAAAGGCCTTTGATTTGAACTTCGGTCCCAGCCAGTATGCTGCCAATTCGCACTGGTTCTAGTGATCTGGTTGCACCAGTCAGCAGTATTTCATTTAGTCCTCGCTTTTTGGAACCGACGGTCGGCTTCACCGAGCAGGTGGGTCCAGATGTTGCCGGTCTCGGTGTGGATGCGAAAGATGCTTTTGAAGCACGCGCGGAAGGAGGGCATGGGCGGGCGGTGTCCGTGAAGCAGGTAGTCGTTGTCCTTCAGCCAATCGGGCAAGACGTCGTAGGGGATGACCCGCCATCGCCCTTCCCAGACCTGCGAGGCAGACAAAAAAACTTAATTTATTATTATTATTTTTTGGAGGGGGGGTCATTTTTTTAATTTTCAATTGCTTATACATATCAATGCATGAACAGCGTGACTGATACTTGGCTATCATACATTTTAGTACAAATAAACATATTATTATTCATAGTTATTAAATTTCATTTTCATTGCCTCCTATTTAAATGTTATCTCCTACTACTGCCATTCAATTTCAAAACCTCCCTCTTATTATTGTTCTGACCCAGGCTTCGTCAATTGTAATTAATCACAAACTTGTTTTAAAAGTAAAAGCTATTTTATTGCAATGCTGGGAATTACTTTCATTCCCACCCAGAATTAATCTTAAACAGTCCCCCAAGATAAGCACATGCTTTCCAGTGCTGTGGAAGGCTGCCAAAAATAGAAGTATCCAATTAAGTAGAAAAGAAACCAACCAAAGTACAAGAAAAAAACCATCCAAAGTACAGAGAGCTTCAAGGAGGACTCGCAGCCGATCAAACGACTTTGCTTCCTGCAAAGGTTTCATCATCTTGGCCTGACTTTTATGGGAGGGGCAATCACCTCCCAGCCTTACTCCCGAGTCGCCCCTTTTGTCTCAGCTGCTCTCGCCTTCTGGCAGCTCTGTGCACACGCGCACTGAGAACAGGCTCCCCTGGGTCTTCTGCCTCGCTGCTGCCAGACTCCGGAGGCTCCAGAGGCAGCACCCCACTCCCAGGTGGTCTCAGCCTCATCTCTGCATTGGACGCAGGACCCTCGTCTGAGTCCTCTCCAGACTCCTGGACTAGTTCCCATTCTTCCCCACTGTCTGATTCTGCTGCCGGCTGCAAGCGAACCACAATAATTATTACATATATCTTGTTACATTAAAATATGTATATTGTTGTTCCCCTCGGATTGCTATTCTAACTTTTATTCCTGTCGCTGTAGTATTCAAAGAGGTTTCTTTTATGTTTTCCATCTTCCACCTGCTTTATTATTCCCATTTCCCTTATTTAGCCCTTCACACCTGTATATATTAAATATTCCATCCTTCATTCTTTCATTGTTCAGGGTTTCAATATACAATTCTAATCTCAATCCCAATATCATTTAAACAGATAAGAGTAAATCTATTCGTATTCCTTCCATTCATCCAATCCATACAATTCTACTATTCGTATACATGCTTATTTTTAAAATATATCCTTTCATTATCTAATTACTCATTGTTTAATTTTATTGTGAATGTTTATATTATTCTTAATTTTATTATTTCACTGCTAATCATGATATTATTTCGACATGTTCATCATACCATCGTTCATTCTTTAATTTTCCAATAGATGTTTTGTTCTTATTCATAATTCCCATATTTCACTCTTCATATCTATTTGTATTAAATATTATCTTAGTACCTATTACAGTACATATAAAATAATTATCCACTCTATATAATTTTAATGTTAATGCACATGTTTTTGTTTGAATATGTTCTTAAAGAATCTTTTTTTTCTTCCCCCTTTCTTTTTTCTATCCATCCTCTCTTGGCCTCATCAGTACCTTAATTGTTATCTTTGCCTCCCGTATTCTCCTCTTGGATCTAACTCTGTCTACCAAAAACTTGGTTATTTTCAACGAGCCCACTCAGCTTGGCCTACCTCATAGGGGTGGCGTTGGCCCAGCTCTTTAGGAAAAGCTGAGCAACAGGCCCAGAGTCAGACTCCTCCCCCGAATCCCACTGAGGGACCACTATCAAATTTGCCCCAAAAAGAGAGACAATCGTGCAACCAAAAGATGGAGTCCTCAGTTTATGACCAAAATGGAGCCTGGGATTTATGTTGCTAAGCAAGATGTTCCTGAAGTGAGTTGTACGACTTTTCTTGCCACGGTTCTTAAGTGAAGGTGTTCAATGAGTCACATGGTCGTTAAGTGAATCAGGATTGACTCATCAAAAGGACACAAAGCAGGACACCCTGGGAGAGCACTACTGTCATAAATATGAACCGGTTGTCAAGCACCTGAATGTAAAACCACATGACCATGGGGATCGGTTGTTTGGAGTAAAAAAACTTGTTAGTTTTCAGTGCTATCGGAACTTTGAATGGTCACTAAATGAACCATCGTAAGTCAAGGACTTACGTTCATTTAGTGACTAGCCTTCGAGTTACTATCACTCAGTGAGCAAAGTTACAATGGCACTGAAAAAAATTGACCCAGGACCGTTTTTCTCACTTAACGACCGTTGCAGCCTCCCCGTGATCAGAATTTGGACGTTCAACAACCAGTTCAAACATATGACGTGGGATGTAGTTAGGAACTGCAGGTGATTCACTCAACAACCATGGCAAGGACGGGTGTAAGAGGGGGCAACGCTCGTATAACAACGGTGATGATTCCCACAACAAGGTGCTAACACGGGCAAAGCTCCTTTCGCAATTGTCTTGCTCAGCAACGGAACATTTTGAGGCTCTGTTGTAAATCGAGGACTCTCGGGACGGTGCCGTCCCTGCCATGCACCAGGGCAGGATAAATCAATTCCCACCCCCCCACCCCCAGCCTATTGCACGGCTTATACGGAAGCGAGTCTGGCGTTTCTCGGGCATGTAAAGTCTTTAGTGGAAGTTTTTATTCCCCCCCACTCCCTTGATGCCGACTGTGCTCAATTTTTTCTCATGAGGCAACTCTCGTTTCTCGCGAGAAATGTTCGCCGATTCCTGTGGGAGCATGACCCTCTCCTTCCTCCGGACGAGGAACCGGTCTCCGTTTCAGACAACCGGCGGATTACCTTGTAGACAAATTCTTCCATCTTCTCCATTGCATGGTGGGCTTGCAAGGGGAGGGTTAAGACCCTTACTTCCTCCTCCTCTTCCTCCTGGGTAGCCGGGCAGGGCTGACATGGGTTCTACGGAAGAGAAAAAGAGACCGTGAAGCTCTGAATGTCCAACGAAAAGGATCTCGGGACGCTCGCTTGAACCTGGTTGATCGGCTGGAAAAAACACTATGCAGGCAGCCATCGACTTACAGCCACTTGTTTAGTGACTGTTCAAAGTTATAATGGGATTGAAAACAGCGACTTGTGACCTTTTCCCCCGCACTTATAACTTTTGCAGCCTCCCCAGGGTGAAAATTGTGAGGGTTGGAAAGTGACTCCTATTTATGAGGTCATAGTTTCCCCGGGATCAGGCGATGCCCTTTTACGACCTTCTGATCAGCAAAGTCCATGGGGAAGCCAGTTTCACTTAACGACCACGTGATTTTATGAACTGAAGGGGACTCACTTAACAACAGGGGCAAGAAAGGTCGTAAAATGGGACAAATTTCACTTAACAAATGTTTTGCTGAGCTGTAAAAAATTGGGACTGAGTTGTGGTCATTTAAGCCGAGGACTAAATGTATGCCCCTAGTTGGGACTTAATTTAATTCATGTTTTTGGGGTATGGAAGCTGGGCTTTGCAAGATTTGTGTTTGCTCGGAAAATTTCTTTCTTTCTTTCTTTCTTTCTTTCTTTCTTTTCTCTCTCCCTTGTTCTCTCCCTCTTTTTTCCTTCCTGCTCTGACCTTCCTTCCTTCTATCCATCCATCGATCCTTCCCTTTCTTTCTTCCCTCTATCCTTCCTTCCATCGCTCTTTCCTTCTTCCTTCCTTCCCTTTTTTTCTTCTCCACCCTTCCTTCTCTCAATCCTTCCTACTTTCCCTCTCTTCGTCACCCTTTCCTTTCCAGCTTTCCTTTCCTTCCCTTCCCCTTTCTTCTTTCCCTTCGTCCAATTCTACCCCTTTCCGCTTTCTTCCTATTCCAATCCCTTTTTCCCTTCCTTTTCCTTTTTCCCAATTCCAATTTCCCTTTTCTTTCCTTCCTTTCCTTTCCTTCCCTTTCCCTCCCTTCCCTTTCCTTTTCCTTCCCTTCCCTTTCCCTCCCTTCCATTCTCCTTTCCTTTCCTTTTCCTTCCCTTCCCTTTCCC
>NW_020717112.1:24612-37813 GCF_900518725.1 Notechis scutatus | reverse complement strand
TTGTGGTACATATAACATTTTTACATTTTCTTTTATGCAAGAACAATGTGCAATACCTTCACCTTTTGCTTTCATTTTCCAGCCATTAGCTAACGATATCTGCTGTGAACTCGTGGACATCTTAACAAATCTTTTCTTATCTTTCGTTATGCAGTGCGATGCTCCACTATCTACAACCCATAAATTATTATTCACAGTTTCGTTGCTATACATGGCTAACTCTAAGCATTTTTCATCCTTTTGATGCCTTTTAGCATTCTGGCTGGCATTGTGGCATTTTCCTTTCTTGCAGATTCTAGCCAAATGTCCTTTTCCTCCACAATTAAAACATTTTCTAATTGTATAGGCTGTCGTAGATTCTTTATCTTCTTTTGTTGGTTGTTGTTCCCTTCTGAGTTGATCCCTTTCAAGCCTTCTCCTGGCTTCTTCAATTAATCTGCCGGTAATGTCAGTTAATGTGAGGTTATCTTTTGGCAATACTTCCAGTGAAGTTACATAGTCGTCATAGCTCTCATCTAACGAAGACAAAATTATATAAACCTGATGGAGTTCTGTGAAGATAAGTTCTTTTTCATGCAGTTCCTGAAAAATTCTCTTCATTGTGTTTATATGAGTTAATATGTCTCCATTCTTTTGAAGATGTGTTCTGAACAGTTTTCGTGTAAGATTTATATGTGCTCCTACACTGTCTCGAACATAAATCTTCTTTAAATTCTCCCAACATTTCGCAGCTGTTTCTTCTCCACGAATATGGACAAGCTGCTGGTCACAGAGTGTCAGTCCTATTATACAGAGAGCTTGCTCATTCTTCAATTGATATTCTTGTATTTTCTGGGCATCATCCTCATCCTCCGGATCCCATGCTTCTACCTCTGGTGGGTTTTGAATTATACTCCACAAACCTTCTCTGCGTAGAAGTAGGCTGCATTTCATAGACCATGAAACATAGTTTGTTCCATCCAGTTTGGATATTAGAGACAAACTTTGTAAATTGACTTGTGCCATCTTTTTCTGGATATTAAACTATAATTAATAAAAAACAGCTGTCTGTTTACAGTATTGTGTAACTACACAAACTCTCCCTTTATATAAGCCTGTTATATCCTGGTTAGTCTGACTGTGCAGCCTGGGCCCATAACCAGTGTTAGGGATATACACCCTAGCAGAACCTGCACGGCAGTCAGGCAGTCAGGCAAATATGTGAGATAAACGTTTTTGTAGCTTACACTCAGTAAAACAATACACTGTGCTAGTTAAATAGTTTATTCCAGCAAGATTTATAGCATAGTCAAATAGTCCATATATCATACGCTAGTTCAATCCGTCCGGGGATTATTCAGTTGCAAAGTCCAGTGTCGAAAAAGAGGTCAGTAAACTTACAATATCAGTCCAGTAATATATCTCTTCGCAGTAGAGATATAAAGAAGTAAAACCTCCTTTCTTCCTTCAGCAACAGCAAAGAACACGCAGTTAACAATCCATCATCGTCAGCAAGCAATCCAGTAAACCAGCAAACAAAAACTGTTCTCTTGCTCCCTCTTATGGCGATTTACGGCCGCACCCAAAATTACATGCTCTGCAGTTAAAGTGACAAACACTATCATAGTCTATATATATTATTTTACCCAAACTAAGTTAGGTAACCTATGTTATTCCTAACAATAGCAACGAAACTGTGAATAATAACTTATGGGTTGTAGATAGTGGAGCATCGCACTGCATAACGAAAGATAAGAAAAGATTTGTTAAGATGTTCACGAGTTCACAGCAGATATCGTTAGGTAATGGCTGGAAAATGAAAGCAAAAGGTGAAGGTATTGCACATTGTTCTTGCATAAAAGAAAATGTAAAAATGTTATATGTACCACAACTTAAGTTTAATTTGCTTTCGGGTAGAGTTTTGGTTAAACTAGGTTATGTAGTTACCTTTAGGGGAGAAAACTGCATAATAGAAAAGGGAGGTAAAAAAGTGACTGCAACTTTAAAAGGTGAATTGTATGTGTTAAATGATAATCAGTTAGAGGTAGCTAACACAGTGTATAATAACGTTAAAACTCATGATGAATGCATACATTTGTTACACAGACGTTTAGGGCATATAAATTTTAAAATGCTCAAGCAAACGGTTGAACTGTCTGAAGGTATAAAACTGAAGCCTTGCAGTAAGTATTTGCACTGCAATGCGTGTAGTCAAGAAAAAAGCAAGGTAAAAAACAAAGGAACCTCTAGAGGTCGTATTTGCTGATATTATAGGTCCTAAAAAACCAAGTGTGGGAGGTGCTCGTTATATACTAAGTATAATGGATCATTATTCTAGATATGGTTTCTGTTATTTAATGAAGAGTAAAACAGAAACATATCAGAATTTCTTTAATTGGTTGAAGTTTGCAGAAAGAAAAACTAAAAGGAAACTAGTAACTCTTGTAACTCTTGTAACTGATAATGGTACGGAATTTATAAATAATAAATTCCAAAATAGACTGAAGATGGCAGGTGTTGAACATAAAAAGTCTGCACCATATAGGCCACAACATAATTCCTTTATAGAAAGACGAGGCCAAACAATACAGGCAATGGCTCGTACTATGTTGTCGGATTCAGGATTACCTGAAACTTTGTGGGGAGAAGCAATAATGTGTGGTAATCATATATTGAATAATGTTGTTAACTCAACAACAGGTGAATTACCATTCACATGGTGGCATGGTAGAAAACCTGACCTAAGCTACATGCACACATTTGGAGCCCCAGCATGGGTGCATATTCCTACACAACTGAGACACAAGGGGCAGCATAGGGCTAAAAAGTTATTCTTTGTAAATTATGAATCTAATCACAAATCATACAGATTCTGAGAAAAAGGTACACCTAGAGTTTACTGTAGTGCTAGTGCACAATTCCTAGAACATGTAGGATGGGAAAAACTGGAGCAAGATTCAGTAAGGAAGTAATCATAGAAACTTACAAAAGACCAAAATCACATATCAGTAATAAGAAGAGTACAATTAAAGAGGGAGTACAGGAAGAGCACATAGGACCAGAAAAGGAAGAAATAGATGAACAGGAAGAAATAGATAACCAGGAACAGGTAGTACATGAAAGTCCACCTGTAAGTCCTGTAATACCTAGACGGTCAAAACGTGAAACAAGACCACCTGACAGGTACCAAGCAAGTGTAGTTTGCCAAGTTAGTAAAGTTCCAACTGCTGTTGAAGAACTTAGGATGTATCCTGCAAAGGAACAGGAAAATTGGCATAAGGCAATGGAGAAGGAACTAAATTCATTAAAGGAAATGAAAGTTTATGAAAATGCCAAATTACCTCCAGGTGAAAAGTCCATTGGCTGCTAATGGATATTTAAATTAAAACCTGGTAAAAATGGGACTGTTACCCATAAGGCTAGGTTGGTAGCTCAAGGATTTAATCAAACTGCATGTGATTATGATGAAGTATTTGCACCGAGTCTAAAAGCAACAACCTTGAGAGCAACTTTAGTATGGGCAGCTAAGAAGAATTATATTATAAATCACTTAGATGTAGAAACTGCCTATCTGCATGCACCATTGCAGCACACTATATACTTAAAGAAACCTGTAGGAATTAAGGATGATAAAACAAATAATGACTGTTGGAAGCTTAAAAAGAGTCTCTATGGATTAAAACAATCTGGTTACGAATGGAACCAATATATTGTTAAGGAGTTAAACAATATAGGGTTTAAAGCAGGTTTAGCTGATCCATGTGTATTTAAAAGAGAGAAAAATGGAATAGTGTCATTATTATTGTTGTTTACAGATGATATTGCCTTAATTACAAAAACTAATAATGAAGCTACTGAAATAATATCATTATTAGGTAAGAGGATAAAATTAAAGCAATTAGGAGAGATAAAACAGTATCTCGGATTGACAATAAATAAAACCAAAAGTGGCTATAAGATATCTCAAGAGATAAGATTTATCAATTACTAAAAACATATAAGATGGAACTTTGTAAACCGGCAAAAACTCCAATGAGTCAGGAATTTGGCCGCACTGATGCTCAAAGTCCAAAATTCGATAAGACTATTTATCAATCACTAATTGGTAGTTTATCGTATATTAGTAATTGGTCAAGGCCAGACATTGCTTATGGCGTTAATCAATTGGCAAGATTCAACGCTGAACCCACTGAACAACACTGGCAAGCGACAAAACATATATTAAGATATCTTAAAAGGACAATGCACTATGCATTGTATTTGGAGCCAAAAGATTATCTGATTTTAAGTGCATATGCTGATGCAAGTTTTGCAACAGACATAAACACTAGGAAATCAACTTCAGGTACGGCTATACTGTTAGGAAAAGCACTGATTGGTTGGAGGTCAATTAGACAGCAACACATAAGTATGTCCACAATGGAAGCAGAATTTTCATGTCTATCTTTATTATGTACTGATTTAATTCTGTATAAACAGTTGTTATTGGATATGGGAATAACTGTTAATGATTCCATTGTAGTTTATGAGGACAATCAAGCAGCCATACGGTTGGCTACAAATATTGCTGTGAAAATGAGATCTAAGCATACAGATCTTAGATATCTGAATGTAAGACAATCTGTAAAAAATGGTTTGATAAGATTGGAATATTGTATGACTGAAGAAAATATTGCTGATCAATTTACAAAAGCCCAAGGTTCAGTCAAACACAAAGAAAGTTGTGATAACTATGGTTTAAGGTTGTAAATAGATATATATACATATTATATTACCCAAAAGGGGAGTATGTTAGGAATAACATAGGTTACCTAACTTAGTTTGGGTAAAATAATATATATAAACTATGATAGTGTTTGTCACTTTAACTGCAAAGCATGTAATTTTGGGTGCGGCCGTAAATCGCCATAAGAGGGAGCAAGAGAACAGTTTTTGTTTGCTGGTTTACTGGATTGCTTGCTGACGATGATGGATTGTTAACTGCGTGTTCTTTGCTGTTGCTGAAGGAAGAAAGGAGGTTTTACTTCTTTATATCTCTACTGCGAAGAGATATATTACTGGACTGATATTGTAAGTTTACTGACCTCTTTTTCGACACTGGACTTTGCAACTGAATAATCCCCGGATGGACTGAACTAGTGTATGATATATGGACTGTTTGACTATGCTATAAATCTTGCTGGAATAAACTATGTAACTAGTACAGTGTATCGTTTTACTGAGTGTAAGCTACAAAAACGTTTATCTCACATATTTGCCTGCCTGCCTGACTGCCGTGCAGGTTCTGCTAGGGTGTATATCCCTAACAGCTATACATGGCTAACTCTAAGCATTTTTCATCCTTTTGATGCCTTTTAGCATTCTGGCTGGCATTGTGGCATTTTCCTTTCTTGCAGATTCTAGCCAAATGTCCTTTTCCTCCACAATTAAAACATTTTCTAATTGTATAGGCTGTCGTAGATTCTTTATCTTCTTTTGTTGGTTGTTGTTCTCTTCTGAGTTGATCCCTTTCAAGCCTTCTCCTGGCTTCTTCAATTAATCTGCCGGTAATGTCAGTTAATGTGAGGTTATCTTTTGGCAGTACTTCCAGTGAAGTTACATAGTCGTCATAACTCTCATCTAACGAAGACAAAATTATATAAACCTGATTTAGTTCTGTGAAGATAAGTTCTTTTTCATGCAGTTCCTGAAAAATTCTCTTCATAGTGTTTATATGAGTTAATATGTCTCCATTCTTTTGAAGATGTGTTCTGAACAGCTTCCGTGTAAGATTTATATGTGCTCCTACACTGTCTCGAACATAAATCTTCTTTAAATTCTCCCAACATTTCGCAGCTGTTTCTTCTCCACGAATATGGACAAGCTTCTGATCACAGAGTGTCAGTCCTATTATACAGAGAGCTTGCTCATTCTTCAGTTTATATTCTTGTATTTTCTGGGCATCATCCTCATCTTCCGAATCCCAAGCATCTACCACCTGTGGGTTTTGAATTATACTCCACAAACCTTCTCTGCGTAGAAGTAGGCTGTATTTCATAGACCATGAACCATAGTTTGTTCCATCCAGTTTGGATATTAGAGACAAACTTGGTAAATTGACTTGTGCCATCTTTTTCTGGATATTAAACTATAATTAATAAAACACAGCTGTCTGTTTACAGTATTGTGTAACTACACTAACTCTCACTTTATATAAGCCTGTTATATCCTGGTTAGTCTGACTGTGCAGCTGGGCCCATAACCAGTGTTAGGGATATACACCCTAGCAGAATCTGCACGGCAGTCAGGCAGGCAGGCAAATATGTGAGACAAACGTTTTTGTAGCTTACACTCAGTAAAACAGATACACTGTGCTAGTTAAATAGTTTATTCCAGTAATAGTTTTAGCATAGTCAAACAGTCCATATATCATACACTAGTTCAGTCCGTCCGGGGATTAATCAGTTGCAAAGTCCAGTGTCGAAAAAGAGGTCAGTAAACTTACAAATATCAGTCCAGTAATATATATCTTCGCAGTAGAGATATAAAGAAGTCAAACCTCCTTTCTTCCTTCAGCAACAGCAGAGAACACGCAGTTATCACACCATCAATCCATCATCGTCAGCAAGCAATCCAGTAAGCCAGCAATCAATCAAGTTCTCTTGCTCCCTCTTATGGCGATTTTACAACCGCACCCAAAATTACATGCTTTGCAGTTTAAAGTGACACACACTCAAACTCACTATCATAGTTTATATATATTATTTTACCCAAACTACGTTAGGTAACCATGTTATTCCTAACACTACTCTATCATCAAATCCATAATCCCTTGTGGGGTAGAGTTTGGGCAACTCAATGGACCTGAGGGTTTTACTGGCCGGATGCCCTTCCTGTTACCAATGCGGAGTTTTGTTCAGCAGGTATATTCTCATTGTGCCCAGAGAGGGAAATATCTGCCTCTACCTAGGATTGAACTCACAGCCTCCTGATTGTGAGGCAAGAACTCTACTTTTAGGCCACTTCACCACTATGTGCTACTATATGGGATAGCTAAATTAAACTTCCCTGAATATCATGTGCTGGTTGAAAGTGAGCCGCATCTGATTTGATGGGCTGTTGAACAAATTGCCGCGGTCATTAAGAATGTTGCGGGGTCATTAAGCAAATCCAGCTTCTCCCTTCAACTTCGCTTGTGATAAGCCGACCAAGAAGGTCGCAAATTGTAAACCGACTTCGATTGAATTTGGATGAAGCGATTGCGGGGAAGGTTCGACTGTTATAAGTGCGAGGACTGGTGGTAAGTCACATTTTTGGGCTGCCCTTTTCATTTGAAATGGTCACTAAATGAACAGTTGGAACTTGAGGAGGAGTGGTAGTGCCTTGTGCTGGTTGTATGACATTGTGTTTGGCACCTTTGTAACTTCAATCAGTCACTAAATGAACGGTTGTAAATTGAGGACGACCTGTATTGCTGGTTAATGTTGGATTATTAGTCTGCCATTAATTCTACTGTTAATCTCAGTTTATCTGGGTGTCGATTGCTGTTCTGGTCTTCAGATTTCATTTTTTGTCTTTTTTTTCAATGGTGGGTAAATGTCGTTTCTCTCTCTCTGTCCGTCAATGGCTGCTTTTGTCTGGGTGCCAAAGTGCCCATTGTTTCTGTTTTTTTTTAAAACTTTTTTACTCTAGGATGAATCAGTTTCCCAGTTGAAACTATGGTTGAATCTGTCCATGGGTTGTGCAATTAAGGAGTTCACATTGTGTCTTCTGAATGCTTGTTGGGGTTCCTGGATGCCTTCTGCTAGTCTTCTCCCTGTTTGTCCTACACAGTGGCTGTCACAATCCCTGCTTTGTCTGTTTTAGGTTTTATTTTCTCTTTTCAAAGACGTATAGACATTATTTATCTCTCTGTCCATTGATGGCTGTTGCAACTCCAATGTTATCTGTTCTAGATTTTATTGTCACTTTTCAAAGGTGTGTAAACATTACTTATCTCTCTGTGTTCATTGATGGCTGCTTGGTCTGAGGGCCAGGCTACCAGGAATTCTCTAGCCGCCTTTTTTGGACTTGGCTTGGGCGAATATGGTCACAGTTTCCCAGATGAAAATATGGTGGAATCAGTCAACGCGTTGTTCAATGAAAGAGTTTTCATCATGTCTTCTGACTGCTACCAGTAGTTGGTACCAAGCATCCCATTGTCCCCCTTTTCCTCTTCCTTTGTTTCCTCCTCCTCCTCTCTGCAAACCCCTCTTCCTTCTAGCACTGATGGATGGTCCTTAGTTGGGTCATGAAACATCTGAAAGAATACCATCAAACTCAAAGAATACCAAGGACCCCACAGTCCTCCCCCCCCCCCTCCTTCTCCTCTTCTCCTCCTCCTTTCCTCCTTCTCTTCCTCCTCCTGCTTCTCCTCTTCTTCCTCTAATTTTGCTTCTCCTCTTCCTCCTCTCTACAAACCCTACTTCCTTCGAGCCTGATGATGTTCCCTAGTTGGGTCCTGAAACATCTAAAAGAATAACATCAAACTCAGAAAAAAACAAGGACTCCACAGTCCTCCTCCCCCTCCTCTTCTTCTGCTTCTCCTCCTCCTCTCCTTCTACTGCTTCTGCTTCTGCTTCTCCCCTCCCCCTCCTCCCCCTCCTCTTCCTCCTCTCTACAAACCCCACTTCATTCCAGCACTGTTGATGTACCCTAATTGGGTCATGAAAACGTCTGCAACAAATCACCACGGACCCTCACAGTTCAACCCTGAACTACACGTTTGGTGTTTTGCTAGTCCGAAGGCCGCAAAAGGAGATCCCGTGACCCCCGTGACACTGTGAAAGTTGTAAGTCCGAGTCATTGGCCCTCGGTGTCCGAATTTCCATCGCGTGGCCGTGGCGGTCGTCAAGTGTATGTAAAACTGTCCCGAGTCATTTTTCTTCATTGAAAGCAGGAGACTCTTTCAGAATTACAGAATGACAGAGGTGGAAGGGACCTCGGAGCTCATCTAGTCCAACCCCCTGCTGCAGTAGGAGACCCTGACAGAATCATAGAATGACAGAGGTGGAAGGGACCTCGGAGGTCAACTCCCTCCTCAGAATAACAGAATACAAGAGTTGGAAGGGATCTCGGAGGTCATCTAGTCCACACACCCCTCTCTCTGAGAAACGGTTGTCCAATCTCTTTTTTCAAACCCTTCAATAATGGAGCACCCATCATTTCTGGATTATTATTACTTTTAAAAAATAATATTTCCTTTTATAAAATCTCCCCCCCCCCGGCCTTCTGAAACCCTCCCCCCCCCCCCATGTGAAAATTCAAGAAGCTGAGCCGAGTGCGAATTCTACCAGCCCTTAAAGCTGGTGACACGGATAAAGGAACAATTTTTTTCCAAACAAACAAACAAATAAATAAGAAAGAAAGAAAGAAAGAAAGAAAGAAAGAAAGAAAGAAAGAAAGAAAGAAAGATAAGCGGAACGGTTCTACAAAAAGAAGAAAAATAAATCTCTTGGGGAGCCAAGTATTCTAAATACATTTTATGGCCGCCGCTTTATCCCTCGGAGGCTTTTTTCTGGTTTTCTGCCTAGTCAATTCCACTTTTGTGTCACCTTGGAGGCCTTGTCGGTGTGTGTCTTTGTGTGTCTGGGCGTTTGTGTGTGTGTGGCTTGGAAAACACAGCATGTGTTCAGCCTGTGATTTCACAGCAGGATTCCCACAAGCCACATGGCCTTAATTGACTTAATGGTGGGCACTCGCTTAATGACCCTGTCTCTTAAAGAACTGAAAGCTGAGAGCTTTAGAGCCCCACCCTCTTTCTCCTCCACCCTTGTCCCCTCTTCCTGAATTAAAAAAATAAAATAAAGTGGAGAAGGTGCTGGAAGGCTCAGCCTGAGAGTTCCTGAAGACCTTTCTGGTCTGAAGGAAGCCCTTCCACTAGACTGGGGTTAACAGCCTGAGAATCGTGGTTAGAATGGGGTCTATTCTCATCCTCTTTAAGAACCCAAGAGAAGGTAACTGGAGCCCCCTGGGGCGGGGTTATTTGGGGGAGGGGATGCCTGCTGAGGGCAAAGGGAGTTTTTGGGGCGGGGGTGTCCAGACAAGGTGGAGGGTCTGGAGTAGTTTCTCCAAGCTGAGGATGATGGGTGGTGGAGTCTGGGGCATAGGGGTTTTCCAGATGGGTGGTGGAATCTGGGGGCAAGGGGTTTGCTAAATTAAAGAAGGATGTTGAGAAGGTTGGAGTTGGGTAGACTACAGTTGGGTTGGGTTGAGTGGAATAGGATTGAGTTTGAGTAGGATTGGGTTGAGTTATGTTGGATTGGGTAGAGTTGAGTTGACTAGAGTTAGGTTGTTGAATAGGATTGTTGAGTAGGGTTGTTGAGTAGGGTTTGTTAGGGATAACATTGGTTACCTAACTTAGTTTGGGTAAAATAATATATATAAACTATGTTAGTGAGTTTAAGTGTATGTATCACTTTAAACTGTAAACCAAGTATTTTGGGTGCGGTTGTAAAATCACCATAAGAGGGAGCAAGAGAGCTCACTGTTTGCCGGCTTTTACTGGAATGCTGACAATGATGGATTGATGGTGATAACTGCGTGTTTGCTGAGAGAAGAAAAGGGGTTTGATTTTTCTTCATATCTCTGACTGCAAAAGAGATATATCACTGGACTGATATTGTAAGTTTAATGAACTCTTTTTCGACACTGGACTTTGCAAACTGAATAACCCCCGGACTGACTGAACTTAGTGTATGACATATGGACTGTTTGACTATGCTATAACTCTTGCTGGAATAAAAACTATTTAACTTGCACAGTGTATCTGTCTTACTGAGTGTAAGCTACTACAACGTTTTGTCTCACATATCTGCCTGTCTGCTAGACTGCCGTTGCACGTTCTGCTAGGGTGTATATCCCTAACACTGGTTATGGGCCCAGGTGCACAGTCAGACTAACCAGGATAAAACAGGCTTGTGAGTGAGAGTTTGTGTAGCAACACAATACTGTAAACAGACAGCTGTGTTTTATTAATTATAGTTTAATATCCAGATAAAGATGGCACAAGTCAATTTACAAAGTTTGTCTCTAATATCCAAATTGGATGGAACAAACTATGTTTCATGGTCTATGAAATGCAGCCTACTTCTACGAAGAGAAGGTTTGTGGAGTATAATACAAAACCCACCAGAAGTAGATGCATGGGATCCGGACGATGAGGATGATGCCCAGAAAATACAAGAATATCAATTGAAGAATGAGCAAGCTCTCTGTATAATAGGACTGACACTCTCTGACCAACAGCTTGTACATATTCGTGCAGAAGAAACAGCTGCGAAATGCTGGGAGAATTTAAAGAAGATTTATGTTCGAGACAGTGTAGGAGCACATATAAATCTTACACTAAAGCTGTTTAGAACACATCTTCAAAAGAATGGAGACATGCTGAGTCATATAAACTCTATGAAGAGAATTTTTCAAGAACTGCATGAAAAAGAACTTATCTTCACTGAATTACACCAAGTTTATATAATTTTGTCTTCTTTGGATGAGAGCTACGATGACTACGTAACTTCACTTGAAGTTCTGCCAAAAGATAAACTTACATTAACTGACATTACTGGCAGATTAATTGAAGAAGCCAGGAGAAGTCTTGAAAGGGATCAACTCAGAAGGGAACAACCACAATGTGAAGAAGAAAAAATATCTTTGTCAGCGTATACAATTAGAAAATGTTTTAATTGTGGAGGAAAAGGACATTTGGCTAGATTCTGCAAGAAAGGAAAACGCCAAAAAGCCAGCCAGAATGCTAAAAAGCATAAAAAGGATAAAAAATGCTTAGAGTTAGCCATGTATAGCAACGAAACTGTGAATAGTAATTTATGGGTGGTAGATAGTGGAGCATCGCACTGCATAACGAAAGATAAGAAAAGATTTGTTAAGATGTCCACGAGTTCACAGCAAATATCGTTAGCTAATGGCTGGAAACTTAAAGCTAAAGGTGAAGGTATAGCATATTGTTCTTGCATAAAAGAAAATGTAAAAATGTTATATGTACCACAACTTAAGTTTAATTTGCTTTCGGTTAGAGTTTTGGTTAAACTAGGTTATGTAATTACCTTTAGGGGAGACAATTGCATAATTGAAAAAGAAGGTAAACTGCAACTTTAAAAGGTGATTTGTATGTGTTAAATGATAATTCATTAGAGGTGTCTAACACAGTTTATAATAATGTTAAACCTCATGATGAGTGCATACATTTGTTACACAGACGTTTAGGGCATATAAATTTTAAAATGCTTAAACAAACAGTAGAACTATCTAAGGGTATAAAACTGAAACCTTGCAGTAAGTATTTGCACTGCAATTCTTGTAGAGTAGGGTTGTTGAGTAGGGTTGAGTTGAGTAGGGTTGCATGCAGTAGGATTGAGTAGGATTGGGTTCAGTTATATTGGATTGGGTAGAGTAGAACTGAGTGGAGTATAGGGTTGAATTGGGTTGAGTGGAATAGGATGGAGTCCAGTAGGATGTAGTAGGATTGGGTTGAGTTATCTTGGATTGCGTAGGGTAGAGTTGAATTGAGTAGGGTAGGGTTGACTTGTGTTGAGTCGAATGGGCATGGGTAGAGTAGGGTTGGATAGAGTCAATATTAGTTGTGTTGTGGGGCTGAATTGCATTGATTAGGGCTCAGTTGGGTTAGGGTTGAGTAATGTTGGGTTGGGTGGGGTTGGGCTGGATAGACTAGGGATGGTTAGAGCAGGGTTGAGTTGAGTGGAATAGGATTGGGTTGAGTTGGGTAGAATAGGGTTGAGTTGAGTGGAGTTGAGTTGTATTGAGTAAGGTTGGGTTGACTTATGTTGGATTGGGTAGAGCTGGGAATAGTAGGATTGAGTTGGGTAGAGCAGGAATGAGTAGAGTAGGGTTAGGTAGAGTCTATATTAGTTGTGTGGTAGGATTGTGTTGCACTGAGTAAGGTTGGGTTGGGTAAAGCAGGGTTGGGTTGGGTTGAGTTGGAAGCTCATGGAAGAGTCCTGACTGTGTTTGTGTAAATGCACAATGGGTGTGAGACACACACTAGCCATCTTTTCCTTTCCTATCAGCAAACCGAAACGGGAACAGAGGGGAAATCAATTTAATAATCAGAGACAAAGGTGGTTTATTTTCAAGTTGCAGCTTCTTGCACAATTTTAATTCTGGGAGTGTAAATGATGGCTTGTTGCAAAGACACCTATAACAACCCACACCTGTATGTGTTTGTGTG
>NW_020717112.1:533-23710 GCF_900518725.1 Notechis scutatus | reverse complement strand
CATTCTCTCCCCCTCTCTAGCCATCCATCTATCCACCAATCCCTCCACCTTTCTCTTCTATTTATCCCTCCATTCTCTCCCCCCCTCTAGCCATCTATCTCTCCACCAATCCCTCCATCTTTCTCTTTTATTTACCCCTCCATTCTCTCCCCCTCTCTAGCCATCCATCTATCCACCAATCCCTCCACCTTTCTTTTCTATTTATCCCTCCATTCTCTCCCCCTCTCTAGCCATCTATCTCTCCACCAATCCCTCCATCTTTCTCTTTTATTTACCCCTCCATTCTCTCCCCCTCTCTAGCCATCTATCTATCCTCCAATCATTTTATCAGTCCTCCATCCATCCAGCTCTGTCATCTATCCAGCTGTCCCTCTCTCTCATCCATCCATCCATCCATCCTCCCATCCATCCATCCAGCCAGCCCGCCATATTTATCTAGCCATCTCTGTTTCTTTCTCTACCCATTTATCCATCCACCTCTCTATCCTTTTTTCTCTCCATTTATTTGACATCCATGTATCCAGCTCTTTCCATCCATCCGTCCCTCTATATTTCTGTTATCTATCCATCCAGCTCTATCATCCGTTTTTCTTCCCTTCATCCCCTCTTTCTCTTTCTTTTCCTTCCTTGCTTCCATCCATCCATCCATTTCTCTCTATTTCTATTATCTATCCATTCATCTCTTTCTCCTCAACCCTTCTCCCCTCTTCCTGAATTAAAAAAATAAAATAAAGTGGAAAAGGGGCTGGAAGGCTCAGCCTGAGAGTTCCTGAAGACCTTTCTGGTCTGAAGGAAGCCCTTCCACTAGACTGGGGTTAACAGCTTGAGAATCGTGGTTAGAATGGGGTCTATTCTCAGCTTCTTTAAGAACCCAAGAGAAGGTAACTGGAGCACACTGGGGCGGGGTTATTTGGGGGGAGGGGATGCCTGCTGAGGGCAAGGGGAGTTTGTGGGGTGGGGGTGTCCAGACAAGGGACACATTTTCCATTTATCCATTTTCAATTTATCCTTCTATTCTTCCCTTTTCCTTCCTTCCTTCCTTCCTATCCCGGGGTGGGTGGGACCCAGACCACAAATGCTCTCCTTGCATCCATTGTGTTAAGTGGAAGCTCCTCTGACCACAACTCAAATCTGCAGTATTACATGAAATAGGTTGGACAAGATGATGGAGTTGGAGTCCACCCCTCTTAAAGCATTTGGTTTTCTTCCTTCCTCTTTGTTTCTCTTTTCCTGTTTCATTCTCTTTCTGTCTGTTCCCTTTCTTTCTCTCTTTCTCTTTGTAATTTCTTTCATCTGCTTCTTTCTCTTTTTTGTATCTTTCTCTTTTTGTCTCCCTTTTCTGTCTTTCTCTTTGTTGTTCTCTATCTGTCTCCCTCTATCTCTGTTCGTTTGTTTTGTCTCTTTGTTGTTCTCTTTCCCTTTTTCCCTCTACCTCTCCCTCTTTCTCACTCTGTGTGTGTGTGTGTGTGTCTGTCTCTTCTCTGTCTCTTCTCTGTCTCTTCTGCCACTTCTCTCTCTCTTCGGTCTCTTCCCCTCTGTCTCTGTGTCTCTCTGTATCTATGTGTCTCTTCTCTCTTTCTCCTCTGTCTTTCTCTCTCTCCCTTCTCTCTCTCCCTTCTCTCTCTCTCTTCTCTCTCTCTCTTCTGTGTGTGTGTTTTTATGTATTTAATTTTATTTGGTTTGTCAATTGCTTACAAGATAATAGGTATATGTAAAAACATAGTTATGAATACATGGATACATATAAGAAAAATAAAACAATAGGACAGGGACGGAAGGCAGGTTGGTGCGGTTAGGCAAGCCCCCTACAGACCTCATAAGAAAGGAGTGAGGTCAATAGGAGACAATCTAAGGTTAAACTAAGGTTAGACCCCTAAGAGGTCTGTAGGGGACGTGCATAAGCGCACCACCGTGTCTACCGTCCCTGTCCTATTGCTTCTTTTATTTTTCTTATATATATCCATTTGATGTATTCATAACTATGTTTTTACTTATACCTATTATCTTGTGAGCAATTGGCAAACCAAATAACATAAAACAAATAAAGTTTTTGGGGTTTGGGGAAGAAACTACAGAGTGAGGTAGAGTATTCCAGACATTGACCCCTCTGTTGCTGAAGTCGTATTTCCTGCAATCAAGTTTGGTGTGATTAACTTTGAGTTTGTATCTATTGTTTGCTCTTGTATTGTTATGGTTGAAGCTGAAGTATTCATTGACAGGTAGCACATTGTAATGTATGATTTTATAAACTGTACTATACTTAGATTGGACCGAAGGGGTGTAGTTGTAGGTTTTCTAGGTCTAGAATTTCAAGTCTGGTGGCATAAGGTATTCTGCAATGAGTAGAGTGGAGAACTCTTCTTGTGAAATATTTCTGGACTTTCTCAACTGTGTTAATATCAGATACGTGATGTGGGGTCCAGACTGATGAGCTGTATTCAAGTATTGGTCTAGCAAATGTTTTGTGTTTTGTGTTACCAGAGAAAAAGCTATGTAAGATTAGGTTAACAGTGTCGTCATTGCAGTCTTTACTGTTGAGGTAATTCCCCGTTAGGAGAATGAGCGCATACAGGGAGACGTAGTGAGAGTAGTGTTGAATAACACACACACAGCACACAGATACACTGTACAGTAAATGTAGGTTTTTACTTCCAATAAATGTTTAAGCACAGTCCAAGATAAGCAGTCCAAGTCATTCACAGGTAAAGCAATCCGTGTTCAGTTCAGGGATAATCCAAATATCAAAGTCCAGTGTCAAAAACAGTTCTGTAACAGACTTACATCAAATCCAAGAATAACAGTCAATACAGGAACGGCAACACTCTCCAGAAAACAGCAGAACAGGAACAGATACTCACTGAGACTAAACAACCCAGGTTTCTGGCTCCATCTTATGGCCATTTGCGGAACCACACCCAATTACAGTTTTAGCATTTTCTTAAAGATACAGTATTAAAATGTCTATCTTAGTTTACATATTTCCAACCCAAATAACTGTCTGGTGACTTATATTCCTAACATTCTTCCCTTTTGGGTAGGACAATATATACAACCATACATTCTAAGTCCTTAATCCTCACAGCAAGCCTTATCCTTGTTGGAGCCTTGGGCCTTTGTAAATTGATCTGCTATATAGTTTTCTGACATACAATATTCTAGCTTAATCATCTTACTTTGCACACATTGTCTCATATTTAAATGTCTCAAATCTGTGTGTTTTGTTCTTGTCTTAACAGCAATATTTGAAGCCATCTGTATTGCTGATTGGTTGTCTTCATATACAACAATAGAATCTGTTACATCAATTCCCATGTCAATCAATAATTACTTATAACAAACTAAATCTGTACATAATAAAGATAAGCATGAGAATTCAGCCTCCATTGTTGACAAACTTAGATGTTTCTGTCTAATAGACCTCCATCCAATCAACACCTTTCCCAATAATACTACAGTACCCGATGTAGATTTTCATGTATTTATGTCTGTAGCAAAACTTGCATCAGCATATGCAGCTAAACTCAGTTCATCTTTTGGCTCCACATACAATGCATAATGTATTGTTTGTTTCAGATATCTTAACACACGTTTAGCAGCTTGCCAGTGCCTTTCGGTCTTCTCAACACTAAATCTCACTAATTGGTTAACACTGTATGCTATATCTGGTCTTGACCAATTACTGAGATAAGATAAACTACCAATCAAGGACTGATAAAGGTTCTTATCAAAAATAGGACTTTGAACATCACAATGGCTAAACTCCTGGCTCATTGGTGTTTTAGCCAACTTACAAAGTTCCATTTTAAAACTTTTTAGTAATTGGTTAATTTTATTTGCCTGTGAGATATTGTATCCTCCCCTAGTTCTATCTGTCTTTAAACCAAGATATTGTTTTATTTCTCCTATCTTAAATTTCTTCTCTAACAGTGAGATTATTTTAGTAGCTTCTTGTTCAGTTTTGGTGATTAATGCTATGTCATCAGTAAATAATAGCAACAATGAAATTACACTATTACTTTCTCTTTTAAACAAACATAGATCAGCCATACCAGCTACAAAACCTATCTTAGTTAATTAACTATACATTGGTTCCACTCATATCCTGATTGCTTTAAGCCATAAAGACTCTCTTTCAATCTCCAGCAATCAGTTGTATTATCATTTTTTATACCTAAAGGTTTCTTTAAATATATAGTGTGTTGCAACGGTGCATGCAGATAAGCTGTCTCTACATCCAAATGATTTACAATGTATTTCTCCTTAGCTGTCCACACTAATGCTGCCCTTAATGTAGTAGCCTTCAGACTAGCTGCAAACACCTCATCGTAGTCGTTTGCTGCCTGACTGAATCCTTGTGCTGAAAAGTGTTGGTCCTAGAACACTGCCTTGGGGGACACCACTGTTGACAGGTACAGAATTTGATAGGACGCTCCTAATTTTGACCATTTGTTGTCTGTTTGGCAGGAATGCTTCTATCCAGTTATGCAGTTGTCCAGAGATACCATCAGTTTTTAATTTTAGGAGTAGTTTGTCGTGTACCACTGAATCAAAGGCTCTACAAAAGTCTTTGTAGATTGCGTCTATTGCTTTGCCCTGGTCGAGTTGTAGTCCATATGTTTTTGCAGTGTAAGAGTTGCAGATTACAGGATAGTTTTTTCCTGAAACCAAATTGTTTATTAGAGAGTAGGTTGTTTGTTTCTAAGTGGAGGATGATGGATTGGTTAATAATTGATTCCATGACTTTACAGGTGACACAGCATAAAGAGATTGGTCTGTAATTTTCAACTAGGCTGGGTTCTCCCTTTTTGAAGATGGGGATGACCGTGGCTTGTGACCATAGTTTTGGCAAGGAGCTGGTCCTGAAAGATTTTTCAAAGATTATGCTTGGAGGTTCGGCTATGGCAGTGGATAGCTTTTTTCAGAAGTAGGCACATATTCCATCTGGTCCAATAGATAGAGATTCTTTTAGATTGCGTAGTGCTTTCGCAACCTTGTCTTCTGTAAAATCGATATGTATTAGATCATTGTAGTTGTCCGTGGTTTGACTAGGAAATACTGGGCATGATCCATTGCTGTTTACAAATACTGAGCCAAAGAATGTGTTAAAGAGGTTGGCTTTAATGGTGTCATCGTTGCAGTCTTTACTGTTGAGGTAATTCCCCATTAGGAGAATGAGCACATACAGGGAGACGTTGTGAGAGTAGTGTTGAATAACACACAGACAGCACACACATACACTGTACAGTAAATGTAGGTTTTTACTTCCAATAAACGTTTAAGCACAGTCCAAGATAAGCAATCCAAGTCATTCACAGGTAAAGCAATCCGTGTTCAGTTCAGGGATAATCCAAATATCAAAGTCCAGTGTCAAAAACAGTTCAGTAACAGACTTACATCAAATCCAAGAATACAGAAACGGCAACACTCTCCAGAAAACAGCAGAACAGGAACAGATACTCACTGAGACTAAACAACCCAGGTTTCTGGCTCCATCTTATGACCATTTGAGGAACCACACCCAATTACAGTTTTAACATTTTCTTAAAGATACAGTATTAAAATGTCTATCCTAGTTTACATATTTCCAACCCAAATAACTGTTAGGTGACTTATATTCCTAACATTCTCCTCTTTTGGGTAGGACAATATATATAACCATACATTCTAACTCCATAATCCACACAGCAAGCCCTATGCTTTATGTAGCCTTGGGCCTTTGTAAAATGATCTGCTATATAGTTTTCTGACATACAATATTCTAGCTTAATCATCTTACTTTGCACACATTGTCTCACATTTAAATATCTTAAATCTGTGTGTTTTGTTCTTGTCTTAACAGCAATATTTGAAGCCATCTGTATTGCTGATTGGTTGTCTTCATATACAACAATAGAATCTGTTACATCAATTCCCATGTCAATCAATAATTACTTATAACAAACTAAATCTGTACATAATAAAGATAAGCATGAGAATTCAGCCTCCATTGTTGACAAACTTAGATGTTTCTGTCTAATAGACCTCCATCCAATCGACACCTTTCCCAATAATACTACAGTACCCAATGTAGATTTTCGTGTATATATGTCTGTAGCAAAACTTGCATCAGCATATGCAGCTAAACTCAGTTCATCTTTTGGCTCCACATACAACGCATAATGCATTGTTTGTTTCAGATATCTTAACACAGGTTTAGCAGCTTGCCAGTGCCTTTCAGTCTTCTCAACACTAAATCTCACTAATTGGTTAACACTGTATGCTATATCTGGCCTTGACCAATTACTGAGATAAGATAAACTACCAATAAAGGACTGATAAAGGTTCTTATCAAAAATAGGACTTTGAACATCACTGTGGCCAAACTCCTCGCTCATTGGTGTTTCAGTTGGCCTACAAAGTTCCATTTAAAAACTTCTTATTAATTGGTTAATTTTATCTGCCTGTGAGATCTTGTATCCTCCCCTAATTTTATCTATTTTTAAACCAAGATATTAATTTCTCCTGTTTTATCTTAAATTTCTTCTCTAACAGTGAAATTATTTTAGTAGCTTCTTGTTCAGTTTTGGTGATTAATGCTATGTCATCAGTAAATAATAGCAACAATGACACTACCCCATTACTTTCCTTTTTAAACAAGCATGGATCAGCCATGCCAGCTACAAAACCTATCTTAGTTAATTCCTTAACTATACACTGGTTCCACTCATATCCTGATTGCTTCAAGCCATAAAGACTCTTTTTCAAACTCCAGCAATCAGTTGTATTATCATTTTTTATACCTAAAGGTTTCTTTAAATAAATAGTGTGTTGCAACGGTGCATGCAGATATGCCGTCTCTACACCCAAATGATTTATAATGTATTTCTTCTTAGCTGCCCACACAGATTAGGTGCAAACACCTCATCATAGTCCTTTGCTGTCTGATTTAACCCTTGTGCTACTAACCTGGCTTTATGGGTAACAGTTCCATCCACACCTGTCTTAAGCTTACAAAACCCATTTAAATCCTAGGGCATGTTTACCTGGTGGTAACTTAACGTTTTCATATACCTCCAACTTTTTTAATGATTCCAGTTCCTTATCCATTGCTTCCTGCCAAGCAGCCTGATCCTTAGCAGGATACAGTTTCAGTTCATTATAATTACTTGGATCTGTATTCACTTGGCATACAACACTAGCCTGATATCTATCAGGTGGTCATGTTACTCAGGTTGAATGTCTTGGTAATACAGGGCTAACAGGTGGACTTTCCTGTGCCACCTTCTCCTGTTCTCCTACCTTCTCCTGTGCCTGTTCTCCTACTTCCTCCTGTGCTTCCTCTTTAATGGCTATTCGTGGTTTACTTAATTCATCTTTAGGGACTATTTGGGTGTCAATAATAATATCATTGCTGGATTCCTGTTCAAGTTTATCCCACCCAACGTGCTCGAGAAATTTTGCACTAGTGCTACAATAAACATGAACTGTACCTTGATCCCAATTCTCTAGATGTTGTGTTAACTACATTGTTTAACACATGGTTGCTACACATTATGGCTTCACCCCACAGTGTTTCAGGCAAACCTGAATCAAATAACATAGTGCGAGCCATGGCTTGTAATGTTTGCCTTCTTCGTTCTACAAACGAGTTATATTGTGGTCTGTAAGGTCATTTATGTAGCATATGAAGATACTTGGTCGTAGAAAACTGCCTTGGGGGACACCACTGTTGACAGGTACAGAATTTGATAGGACGCTCCCAATTTTGACCATTTGTTGTCTGTTTGACAGGAATGCTTCTATCCAGTTATGCAGGTGTCCAGAGATACTGTAAGATTATAATTTTAGGAGTAGTTTGTCGTGTACCACTGAATCAAAGGCTTTACAGAAGTCTTTGTAGATTGCATCTATTGCTTTGCCCAGGTTGAGTTGTGTAGACCATATGTTTTTGCAGTGTAAGAGTGGCAGATTACAGGATAGTTTTAGGAAATAAAATAGGAAATACTGGGCATGATCCATTGCTGTTTACAAATATTGAGCCAAAGAATGTGGTAAAGAGGTTGGCTTTAATGGTGTCGTTGTTGCAGTCTTTGCCATTAGGTCCTTTCAGGGGTGGCATGGACCTTGACTCTTTTAGTTTGTTGTTTACAAAATTGTAGAAAGCGCGGGTGGAATTGGTGCATAGAAGGTTTTCCTCTTGTTTAATGTGATAATTGGTGCATTCAGTCTTTATCTGGTGGCATAAATTTTTGTAGCGGCTTTTGAAGTTGGCAACGTGATCAGATTTGTTTTCCTCCTGTGATTTCTTTTTGGATTGAAGCTTCCTTATTGTTATGGGTAATCTTTTTTTTTTGTTTTATTTTGGGGGTTGTTGGTACATATAGTTTGATGACTCTTTTGACTTTGTGTCTCTAACTCCTCCCTCTCTCCTCTCACTATTTGTGTGTGTCTCTGTCTCTTCTCTCTCTGTGTCTGTCTGTCTGTTTGTCTGTCTGTCTCTGACTCTTCCAACCTTGTGAACTGCTGGAGAACAGCCAACTCAGTTTAGTGACTCCAACTCCTTCCATTTTTCCAAATCCCCTTTAAGACAAGATTGGGTTCAAAAAAGCCTCCGAGCTCCTTAAGCAGCTTAAATCCTTCTTGTGTCTCTTGCCAGGCGACCCATTTGACCTCTTGCTTCCCCCCTCCCCAACCCTTCTTCTCTCCCCTCTCCTTCAGATGGCTCGCGAAGCCTCTCTGCCTCAATGACGACACCAAGCGGAGAAATCCAGCCCATTGAGGCCACAATTGCTCTGGCCATGACGCCCGACACTCCCACCGACTTATCAGTGTTCCTGCCAGGGAAGAAAAATAAGAAGAATGAAGACCGGCCCCAACCAGAGGGAGCCAGTTGTGACACAACCGCCAGCAACGCCGCAGCCGGTTCGGGGGCGCTTAGCGAATGCAGCCAGATCGTAATGGAGCAGGCTCTCAAATCTGGCAGGACAAGGCCCCGGAGTCCTGGACGTGCTCCGGGGACAGAGCTTCTGGACGCGCGCATCGTGATGGGCGAGGAGACCCACTGTCTCGGGGTGGCAGTACAGGAGGCCCCCGCCGTCCCCAAATCTGGCGTCTCGGAGACCGCCTCCGGCGAAGAGTCGAGTGACGCAGGTGACGAAGGCCTGGAGGTGGCATTCCAGGGCGGGCCTCCTCCAGTTGCCAGAGACTTCAATAAACTCCATGCCTTTGCCTCCATGTCCCCGCAAGGACTCCTGAAGCTCCAGGAGCCGGTGGTGACAGGGGTGTCCCCTCTCTCTCAGGATGAGCCAATGGCCGACATGCCTTCTCCATCTCCCACACTGGCCAAAGACCTCCCTGTGGTGCTGGCCGAGTCCCCGCTGTTCCTCGCCAAGTACCCAGGTAGCCTCGATGCCGAGCTTTACTTCACAGCTCCATCCACCCCGATCCGGACTCTGTTTCCCCCTCTCAGGCAGCCCCCATTCTCGAAAGACGGCCTGAGCGAGGAGCCAAATGAGATAGACAGCGAAGGCCTCGGATCTCCACCCACCTCACCCTCGGGCTCCTACATTACTGCCGAGGGTGGCAGTTGGACTTCGATGGGCACTGCCAGCACCTCATCGTCCTGCTCACCAAATCTCTTAGCCGAGGCAGAAGCGCTGGAAGCCCCAACAGTGGCTGAGGAGGCTTTGGCCGAGTTAGACCTTCCAGAAGGGGAACCAAAACTTTCCGGGGTGACCTGCCCCACTTTTGGAGCTTTCCCGGGGATGTCCTACAACACTTTTCCATTGTCGTATCCTGCGGAGGAATGCAGGGGAGGTGAGGAAGAGGAGCGGAGTCCTTCGGAGGAAAGCTGGGGCTACGGAACGATGCCCTTGGAACTTCTCCCATGGGAAGTGGAGCAGGCCTGTCCCTCCTGGCCCCCCAACTTCGACAAGTCTGAGGAGGACACTGACCTCAGCGCCAGCCCTTTGGCAGGGCACAAGAGTTTGTTGCCTTCAGAAGTTGGAAGTTTCATGAAAAGAGGGTCGGAAGCCTGCCCCTTTGCTCGTCCCCTTACCCCAGTCTCTGGGGCTCCTTCTCAGCTTCAGGATGTGTTTGGAGTGGCTCATGATGGGGCAGGTGAACCTGGCAGTCTTCAAAGCGAGCTACCTACGTCCTCTCAAGAGGATGACGTGAAGACCATTGAGAGTGATCAAATGATACCAGCTCTGCTCCTCCCCTTCTGTGGTAGCCTCCTTTTCGAGACAGAGTCCATGGAGATCACACTCTTCCCACTGGGAGAAGCGGCAGAGAATGATGCACTCTATGGTGTGGAAGACGATGACAGCACCTCCGCCTCCTTCCTTCACTCTCTCTCAGAAACCTCCACCAATGAAGGCGTGGGCGAGTCCTTCGCTTATCCATACGACACCTCCCAGTCCTCGGACTCTGCTTCCGATGATAGCAAGGATGGCATGGAGCAGGATGCCAGGGTCATCGCTGACACAGTCGCCGAGTCCAAGGGAGACCCGGAACAAGCACCACTGCACCCGGAGTGCGAGAATGAGATGGACATGTCCTCGGAGGTGTACAACACAGATGAAGACACTGTTCAGGGAACGGGGCAAGAACAAATGAGAGGAGAGTCCGAGGAGAAGGATATGCCAAAAGAGGAAAAGTTGATGCAGGAGGATCCAATAAAACATCCAAGATCCTTTGACACAATGGTTGTCTCCCAGCTGCAAGCTAGATCAGAGAGCCAAGGTGGTGCCGTCTCAAGGAACAGTTGTATTTCTCCTCTGGCTCCAGGAGAAGAGGACTCTGTGGTCACTTTTGAAGATTGGAGTCTCCCAACTCAGGATGACAAAGAAGAAGAGTCCCTCAAGGAAATGGTCCTCTTCCAACTCTCGCCAACACATCAGCCTCACCCAGATGTCCAACCAACCCACCTGGAGTCAGAGCCCTCAGAGGGTCAGGTTTGTCTGATTCCTTGCTTTGATACCAATGACGAATTGGACAATCAGCCTCTGTTGACTGACACTGTGGAGGAATCGCCGTCGGCCGTTCCCTTAGCTGAGGAATGGATGGGACAGATTTGCCCAAGGTCTGTCATCCCCCTGGCATGGAACCCCGAATCATGCCCAGTTGAGTTGGAAGACCTGGAAGCCGCTGACAACCACGATTCGTCGAGTTTGGACATTGGTGTGCAGCTCGAAGAGTCTGAGAAACGGCTGCTGGAGCTCCTTGACCAAGATGGTGCCACAAGCGGAAGCTCCGCTGAACTGGAGCCCATTGGAGACAGAGAGCTGTTGGAGACCTCTTCCGAGAAGGCAAGGCCCTTTGTGTCGCTCCTGGAATCAAAGGGGACCCTTTTAGAGCAACTCGAAGTTGTCCCAGCGGATGCTGAGACAACCCAGGACAGCCTCGTTGTCTGTCTGGAGTCAGAAGACGAGCTGGAGGAAGCGTCATTTCCTGACCAGATCAGCAACAACAAAGACCGTGTGATGGTGGCAGCATTTTCTGAGGCAAAACCCGCCTCCCACTCGGCGCTGACAGAGAACCTCCTTGCTGAAGACAATGGGATCCAAGAATCTCCTCTCTTCACCCAAGACAGGGAGGAAGCAGTCGAATTGCAGAACTGGAGTTTATGTGGAACGCAGAATAGCTCAATCGATCCAGAAATGGAGGACTACTCTAGACACTCTTCCAACGATGAAGCGGCGGTGGATGATGCCACAACGCCTAATCTTTCCGAACTCTGCTTGGAGACTGGCGAAACTGAAGCACTCAATGGAAGAGAGACTCGGGGCGCCGAGCATTCTCATACGCCGACCCATGTAGAAATGGGCAGCCCTGCTGAGGACACATCAGAAGAAGACCTAGGGAAGTCCGAGGAACCATTGCATATCTCCAGGAAAGAGGTGGTTGAGACCAACGAAAACCCACCGAACATGATGGACCTTGTAGAGGAGTCCGGGCAGCGGGAATTATCCGAGGAAGGGAATGTTGACCAGAGTTGGGGAACTCCATCCGAAGAAGATGCATCAGATCTGGAGAGTGGAGAAGGCAGCCAAGAAGAAGCCGCTGCTGAAATCCCACCAGTAGAAGACCTCCAGATGGAGGGCCCGTTGGACCCCGATTGCTTAACTGTTGCAGAGCAGTTAAGATCCGAAGCGACACAGGAAGGAGGTGCTCACAATTTACCGATCCAGCAGTGGGGCCTGAAGGACCATGGCACGGACATTCTGCAGGACAAAGAAGCTGAGGGCAGCTTGATCTGTGTCAACCCTACTGAAGCTCCAGAGATGTTTGTGACCTCGGATGATGAAATCGTGTGTCCCCAAGAAAAGAGTGACAAAACGACAGAGGGTGTGGACTCAAAAAATAATAATGAATTCCGGCAAATGGAGGAGATATTAATGCCAGAACCCCCAGCAGCACCCAGAGATGCCGAGGAGGTTCTTCTGCAAGGAACCGAAGCTCAAAATGACGGAGAACAGGTGGATTCCATCGAGTTGCCACACGATGTGGGTGATGTCCCCCTTTGGAACCCCGAAACAGAGACAGTTGAGGTGGTCCGAGGCATTCTTCCAGCAGAAAACATAGACCAAATGCACTCCAGTACGTCCAACGATGGTCTACGTGAGAAACACCCTGAAATTCAGAAGAAGACTTTTGCTGAAGCCCTTCTCCAGGGGCTCCTTCCTATTTTGGAAACTGGACACCCTCTGCAAAAGGAAGAAGAGGCAGATGCCACCCAGCTGTCTCCGGGCACATGGGAGGAGTCCGCATCTCACTCGTATCTGGAATCCAGCTTCGTGACGACCTCCAAGGAGGTCTCCAGTAAAACCATGCTCTTAGCTCCCTCTCCAGATTCTGCAAGAGAAGAATTTGCGACCCTGGATCAGACCTGGGGTAGCCAACAGGCAGGGGTGGAGGCGAGTCCCTATCCACCAAGCCTGGAGGCAGTCACTGCGGAGTTGGAGCATCTGATGGTGGAGAACATTGAGCCAGAAGGCTTGGAGGCTCCACCAAATTGTTATCCAGAAGAGGGACCTCCCCAGCAGAGCACAGCGATTTGTCAGCATTATAGCGTCCTTGCCCGCACATCTTTGACTATCCCATGGCCGGCTGTGAAGCAAAGAGATGGGCCTCCTGAACTTAGGACATCCCGACGGATCTTCTTAGCTTCCGAAGATGAGATTTATTTGCGCGCTCTTCCCGAAACTCAGGACAGTCTTTCCAGGAGACATGTAGAGATGGAGCAGGCAGAGGGTCAAGAACATTTGGGAAGCGTCGATGAGGATGCGAGCGCGGCCAGTCCTGAAGCTTCCAGCCCAGAGATCTTGGCAACCATCTCTACCGAGCTCGAACCATCTGGTGCCTTGTTACACTGTGATCAGGACCACGACAATGGAGCCATGGTGTCTCCAAGGGTTCTTGAAGACCAACAAGAGGTCACCAGTATGCTGTTGCAAGGGTCTTTTGGAAACCTGGAGAACCGACGAGTAGAAGCTGCCCATCTCATCAGTAGCCTCCTGGTAGCAGAAGCCCAGAATCTTCTTGGTAGCCTGAAGGAGAACGTCTTGGAGAAGCATGGAGAAGGAGTAGTAGAACCAAAACATTCTGAAGAACTTGAAGCCCCAAGGAGCCTTGGGGAGGAAGCTGCAGATCCTCAACAAAGCCCCGGGCAGCCTTGCAAGGAAGCCAAAGCTGAAGACCAAGAAGAGATGGTGGAGGAGGGTGGAATGGCAGACGTCCTTCCCATATCTGAAGGCACCGAGGTGGAAGACGCTCAACTCCAAGGTTCTGCGCCAAATGAAGCCACTCCGCTTGGCAGGGAAGATGTTGCCTCTGCCCCTGGGAAAAACGAGTCTGAAGTCATGGATGGAAGCCCACCGCAAAGTCCTCACGAAGATCTCCCAAGGCTAAAAGCCAAGAGGATGGCCAACGAGAAGGCCGTGGAAGAAGCTCTGGAGGTTGTGGAACTGGAGGAGGCAGAGACTGAGACGAGCCATCCGAAGATGGAGAATCTTCTCCCCGAAAGCACGGGATTCCACTCTTCGGAAGATGCCTTCTCACCTCCCATTCCTCTGGTTTCCCGTTCCATTGGAACATCATCACAAGAGACTTGGCCCTCACAACGACCATCGTCCCCTGCCCCGGAGGAGGTTCTGGTTGCCCTGCCTCCCGCCCCGAGATCTCAGTTCCCAGAAGTGCCTCCTGTTTCGTCCTTGATTGTACCACCTTCACCTCCGTCTGAGGGGCCCATCCAAGGCCCATCAGCTACCTCTCGACTCGTTCCTTCAACCGCAGGTCCTTGTGTGGAACACATACCTCCCAAAGAGACTCTTCTGCGGGATGCCCACAAACCTCCGGCGGAAGGTAAGACCTCCCATTTTCTTCCCCCGTCCAACAATTACATGTAGTTCTCACTTACAACTGGGTTACCCCCCCCCCCCCCCCAAAAAGGGAATTTGGGACCAATTCTCATCCTTACTACTTTGCGTTCATGGGATTGAAAATGGCTCCGATTTAAAATGGTTGCAACGTCCCGTGGGTGCTGCGATCCCCTTTTGCGACCTTCCAACAAGGCGGAAGCCACGTTCGCTTAATGACTGGGTTACTCCCCGAACAACTTCCTCAGTTTGCCTGCCACAGAGCGGCAGGGAAGGTCGTAAAATGGGGCCAAGCTCACTTAACAACAGTCTCACATAGCCATGGAAATGTTGGGCGCGATTGTGGTTGTAAGTCAAGGACCAGCTGTAACACCGAGGACAAATGTTAGATCTCTGTACGTCAAAGGTTTATAGGGAGTCCGCAAAGTACAACCACCCACTTAAGGACTATTCAAAATTACAAAATTATAAACCTGTTCTCTGTGTGGTCACACGACCCCATTTTGGACAAAGTCAGCAGCTGTTCTGGTTTTATGATTGTTTGCAGCTTTCCCCGGTCACTAAACCCAGATTGACAATGTTTTTGCTGAAAAGGGATGTTTTCAGTCAAGCCGGCCTCATAGCAAACTGTGGGTTTGCTTAACGAACTGCAGGGTTTGTTTAATTATGACAGCTGTGTCTTAAAGACTGCAGCAGTGAGTAAAACAGCTGATGTGCAGTTTGAATCAGCTGGGACGGAAATATAGGACAGACTAGGGCAGGGCCAGGTGGACGAGGCCAACGAATCGCTTAACCTTAGATTAAAAAGGGAATCAACCCCACACTCCCTGATATCATCACACAGATGATATCTGTGAGAAAGCCACCCAGCTTAAAGCACATCGTGGACACCAACAAGTAGGATGGTAGGATGGCCTGTTGACGAGATTTCAAGTACAACCAATGGTTGGGGGTTGTCTGTCAACAGCTCCCAAGAAATGCCGACCAATGGGAAAAGAAAAGGTCCGAAGTCCAGACCCTCAACTTCCTCTTTTTTCCAGCTCTCAAGAGTGCCAGGTCTTCAGCTCTCCACCAACTTCCTGGCGGCCAAGATGCCCGAGGGAGGAACCAGTTGCCCGGCCACCAAGATTCCCGCCTCAAATATTTGGGATCGGTGTGCGAAAAGCGAGCTTCTCAGGGTTCCTTCCCGCCAGAGTCAAGTTCGAGCGAGGAGAGGCCTCTGGAGACGCTGCATGAGGCGGGCATGATGCTGCTGGAGGAGAAGATGTCCTTGACAGGGAAGAGGGCCCACAACATCAACCACAAAGGTAGGAAGACATCGGGCTGAGTTGGCCCAACACATGTTTCTCTTAGTGTGGGGGCTTCGCCGTGGCTGGTTTGAATGAAGCTCCGTGGTTGGCTAGTTGACCATGAAATGTCATGTGAGGTGGGGGGGGGGTCATTGTTGAGGTAATTCCCCATTAGGAGAATGAGCGCACAGAGGGAGACATAGTGAGATTCGTGAAGAATAACACACAGCACACAGCCACACTGTATAGTAAAATGTAGGTTTTTACTTCCAGTAAAACAGTTAAGCAAAGTTCAACAAAACAGTCCAAGTCATTCACGGTTAAAGCAGTCAGTTTTCAGTCCAGTGATAATGCAATAACAAAGTCCAGTATCAAAAACAGTTCAATAAAAGACTCACATCAAACCAAGAGTAACGATGATCAGCAACAGTCAATGTAGGAATGGCAACACTCTCCAGAAAAGGACAGAACAAACCAGGTTTCTGGCTCCATCTTATGGCTGCTTGGGGAACCACACCCAGTTACAATTTTAGCATTCCTTTAAAGAGATAGTATTAAAATGTCTATCCTGGTTTATATATATTCCAACCCAACTGTTAGGTGACTTACATTCCTAACAGCCATGACATGTCATGTGAGGTAGAGGGGGGGTCGGACTAGAAGAGCTCCAGGGTCCCAACCAGCTCTAGGATTCAATGATCTTTGGCGGGTTCTACCGAGATATCCAATGGGATGCGTGGGCGGTTGGTCTAGAACGGGCCTTCAAACTCGACTGTCAGGATTCCAGTGATCGCCCTTCATTAAGTCATAAGCCTTGAGCCGAGTTTCAAACAAAACTTCAAAAGATTTATTAGGAGCAACAAGCCAGCATGACTTGTTGACATTGACTGCTTGAAAACTTGTGGATTTCAACTCCCAGAATTCCTCCTCCAGTCATGTTAGCTCAGGAGTTCTGGGAGTTGAAGTCCACAAGTCTTAAACTTTCCAAATTTGACGACCCTTGGTGTAGATGAGCTCCCAAGGCGCCTTCCAGCTTTAGGATTCCATGATCTGTGTTGGGACCTTCAGGGATGTCTACGAGGATGGGCAAGGGGTTGGACTAGAAGATCTCTGGGGACCCTTCCAGCCCAAAGATTCTATGATCTTCGGTGGGTTCTTCAAAGACGTCCAACGGGATGGGTGGGAGGTTGGCCTAGAAGGTCCCTTCCAGCCTGAGAATTCTGTGATCTTTGGTGCGTCCTTCAATGATGTGTACAAGGATGGGTGGTGGGGGGGTTGGTTTGGAAGATCTCCAAGGTCCCTCCCAGCCCGAGCATTCTACAACCATGTGTGACTCTCATAACAAGTGGAGTGGTTCCCTTAAGAATTGTGGCACCAAAGAGAATAAGATGGGGGGGGAGGGCAAAGTTCACTACATCTTACTTAATGATGGCAATGGGGGTCACAATTGCCGTCGTAAGTTGAGGACCGAGCCTTGGGAAAGAAGCGCAGAGAGAAGACACTAAAATATCTTTTTGGGCAGGATCGTCCAATGATTCGGAAAGCAACGAAGGGTCACTCCCGGATTTGGAAGAGCCGAACATTCCAGTACCAGGGACAGCTCATGCGGCGCAGGTGTGGCCCCTTCGCAGACCCCAAATGTCTGGACTTCACCTCCCAGAATTCCCTAGTCAGTCGCACTTGAGGTGGCCTGGACTGAGAGAGAGAGAGGCTCAAAGTCACTCAGCTGGCTTTCCTCCCGAAGGCAGGACTAGAACTCACTGTTGCCTGGGGATTGGCCCAAAGTCACCCAGCCGGCTTTCATGCCTTAGGCGGGACTAGAACTCCCAGTCCCCTGGTGATTGTCCCAAAGTCACTCAGCCATCTTTCCTGCCTCTGGTGGGACTAGAACTCCCAATCTCCTGGTGATTGTCCCAAAGTCACTCAGCCATCTTTCCTGCCTCACGTGGGACTAGAACTCCCAGTCTCCTATTGATTGGCCCCGAGTTGCCCACTCCACTTTCCTCCCTAAGGCTAGAACTCCCCGCCGCCCACTTGAGTGCTATTGAAGGCTGTGCTCGCAAGGCGCCTGAAATTGCCTTCTTTCCATTGATCAATAGATTAAAAATGGAATTGCTGGATCCTAGAAGGAGTGGGGGGCGGTGGGCACAACAAGACTTGATACACGGAGAGCGGTGCGATTCAATTAACCACCATCTTGTTCAGGCACAGAAATTTCAGGCTCAATTGTGGTCATAAGCCGAGTGTCAGGATTCCTGCAATTACCCCATTTAAACCCCGAGTCTTGAGCCTAAACTTCCAAAACTTCCAAAGGATTTATTGGGAGTTAACATGTCCGCCACTGCCTGGGTGCAACCTAATGTGAAGCACATCATTCCTTGTCACCCTTGACCCTGGTTTTCCCCACCCCCACCCCGGGTGTATCGTAATTCATATTCTCCAATGGGACACATCCATAGCCCAGAGTCATCAATCAGGCTCTCCAGTTTGCATTTTGCTTGGCAGAAACTTCAGTCACCTGGTTACTATCTCTGAAAAACTATTTATGGAATGCACTTTTGATTTCCAAGCAGCCGCACTGCTCTTTCAAACCCCTTTCCCCCCGTCCCTTTCTGTTGGCAACACTAAAAAGTCCCTAGAAATATTTTAGGAGTTGACAGGCAAATGCTCGAACTGGTCCAAACCAGTCGAATCCCACCACTGTATGCGGACCTGCTCTGGAGTTTTGTCACCCCCAGTTTATTGTCGTTGAGGCGATCAGGCGACTTTGCCAAAGGGTCTCGCCGGATATGGACGGTATTGGCGGGGCTTTGAATTCAATGGTCCTGGGGCCAAAACCACAATTGCAAAGAAAGCGGGGTTGTGTATATCTTGGGGGAGGATATACACAATAGAAAAGTAAAATTAAATAAAAGACCTCTTCAAAAAAACCTGATCTCGGATGTTAATTGAGGCCGGCTAACTGCCTTTCCGGGAAGGTAGAGAGAGACAGAGAGAGAGGGATCCGCTTAGTAGTAAGGGAGGAGTAAATGGATTTCTGTGTGTGGGTTTTTTGGCAGGCCCAGCTGACACACACTCTGGGGACAGGTGAAGAGTCCATCAACAAGGCCAAACAAAGCCGGAGCGAGAAGAAAGCTAGAAAGGTAATTCCCTTCCTTCCTTCCTTCCTTCTGTTCCATCTATCCTTCCTTCCCTCCCTCCCTCCCTCACTTTCTTCCTTCCTTTTATCTTTCTTTCCTTCCTTCCTTCCTCCCTTCTCTTCCATCTATCCTTCCCAACCATTTTCTCCTTCCATCCTTGCTTCCACGTATCCTTCCCCTACTTTTTCTCCTTTCTTTCCTTTCTTCCTTCCATCTATCCTTTCCCATCCATCTCCTCCCTCTCCTCCCCCCCTCCCTCCTCTCCCCCCTCGCTTCCTTCCTTCTCTCTCTCTCTCTATCCTTCCTTCCCTTCCTCTCTCCCTTCTTCCTTTCTCCCTCCCTACTTCCTTCTCTTCCATCCATCCTTCCCCATCTATTTCCTCCCTCCCTCTCTTCCTCCCTTCCCTTCTCTTCCATCTGTCCTCCCTCCCTCCTTCTTTCCATCTTTCCTACATCCCTCCCTCCCTACTTCCTTCCCTTCCACCTATCTTTTCTTCCTTCCTTCTTTCATTCCTTGCTCCTTCCCTACTTCCTTCCTTCCTCTTCCATCTATCCTCCCTCCCTCCCTCTCTTCCACCCTTCCCTTCCCTTCCATCTGTCCTCCCTCCCTCCTTCTTTCCATCTTTCCTTCCTCCCTCTCTCCCTACTTCCTTCTCTTCCATCTATCCTTCTCCACTTTTTCCTTCCGTCCTTCCTTCCTTCCTTTCCCATCCATCCTTTCTTCCACCCTCTCTTTCTCCCTTCCCTTCCATCTCTTTCCTTCCTTATCTGTCCTCATCCATCTCTTTTCTTGCTCTCTCCCTCCCTCCTTTCTTCTTCACAAATCCCTCAAGGCGGTGAACATATCCAGCACTCTCCTATTTTTCCAGAAACAACAATCCTGCAAGGTAGGTTCAGCTGTCAGAGAGGGACTGGCCCCAAATCACCCAACAAGATTTGTTGCTTAATGTGGAACTAGAACTCGCCATCTCCTAGTGATTCAGCCAGCTGGCTTTCATGCCTAAGGCGGTGATTGGCTCAAAGCCACCCAGCGGTCTTTCACGCCTAAGACTGAACTAGAACTCACCACCTTCATTAAGGGTGTGTTCTAGAGTTTGTTAGTTTCCTGATCTGCTCTACCTCTTGGGCTTGGTGAGGTGTAAGTCTTCTACTCATTGTAGTAGGCATCTGCTAACATATTGCCAGGCGCCAGAGAGCACCTTGGAACAACCCCAATTTTGGAGGGTGTCAATATTTTCCTTGGCTTTGGACTGAGATACCCTCACCATACTCGAGAAGCGAAGTTCTCTTGGGAAGTCAGAAGAAAGACTTCTGCATGGTTCATACCAGAAACCTCTTGTGGTCTCTAGAACTTTCCACAGTTCATGGTCCACCGTGTCTTGAAGAAGACCGTACCTCAAGATGGCCCTCTGTGGAAGCAAAGGGTTGGTCTGCAGGACCTCAACTGTAGCATCGGGTGGGAGAAAGTCCCTCTTTTTCTGGTTCTTCATCCAGCTCTTGTGTCAGGGTTCCGGCGATTGCCCTAATTAAATCATGAGCCTCAAGCCAAGCTTCAAAAGAATTCAGCAGATTTATTAGGAGCAGCATGCCGGCATGAACCTAAATGAAGCCAACTCTGGCCTACGTAATTGACAGTCACTTGTGGCCCAGTTTCCGCCTTTCCCCCCCGGGTGTGTCATAAATCAGATTCTCCAATGAAGGGTTTTCATGGGCAGAAGATCCGGTAGCCTAGGCTACACTCTTTGTAAGATAAGGGTGGTTCTGGCTGTAAACTGCCGTACTACTCCTTCAGATTCCCCCACCTTGTTTATGGCAACTCGAAAACAGGCATAGGAATGTTTTATGAGTTGAAAGCTTGGCCTTTAGGACCTCAACTCTAGCATTGGGTGGGCCAAGGTCCTTCCTTCTCCTGGTTCTTCAACCAGTTCTTGGGTTGACCCCGTGGCTTCAAGCCCAGCCTAGCTTTTGGAGGGTTGTGTCAGGATTCTGGCGATTGCCCTAATTAAATCATGAGCCTCGAGCCAAGCTTCAAAAAAAAAAAAAAAAATCAAAACATTTATGAGGAGCAACATGCCAGCATGAACCTAAATGAAGCCAACTCCTGGTTCCTCAACCTCCTGAGCTTTCTTCCGTGGCTTTTGAGGGTGGGTGCGAGTTCCTCTCTCTGTGGTGTGGTTGCGAGCCGGTCAACGTGGTGCCAACGGGTTGTGTGAGGTCTTCTTCTTTGCCCCCAGGCCATGTCCAAGCTGGGTCTGCGGCAGATCCATGGCGTGACCAGGATAACCATCCGCAAATCCAAGAATATCTTGTTTGTCATCACCAAGCCAGATGTCTTCAAAAGTCCTGCTTCCGACATCTACATTGTCTTTGGGGAAGCCAAGGTGAGCTACGAGGGTGGAGGAGGAGCTGGGAAGGAGCTGGGGTCTTGGGTGTGTATGTGTGTGGGGGAGAAGTCTGTTGGTGAGTGAAGAGGGAGGAAGAGGAAGGAGGGAGGAAAGAAAGACAGGAAAAGGGTGGATGGACGATAGGAAGGAAGGAAAAAGGGAAGGAAGGAGAAAGGAAAATAGGAAAGAAGGAAATCGGGAAAAGATAGGAAGGAAGGGAAAAGGATGGAAGGAATGTAGGAAAGAAATGAAGAAGGAAGTAAAGATAGGAGAAGGACGGAAGGAAGGAGAGAGGAGAGAAGGAAAGAAGGAAAAAGGGAAGGAGGAAGGAACAAAAGGAGATAGGGATCTTGAGGGGGGAGAGGAGTCTGTTGGTGACTGAAGAGGGAGGGAGAGGAAAAGGATGGAAGGAAGGAAGGAGAAAGGAAAGTAGGGAAGAAGGGGAAGGAGAGATAGGAGAAAGAAGGAAGGAAGGGAAGGAAGGAAGGAGACCCCGGGGAGGGTGAAAATGGCCGTGGCGTGGCACCCAACCAGCAACTGGGCAGAGAACCGATTGCTCAATATTTTTGAAGCTGCACCCCTGGATTTAGGGAGGTCGACTAATTCCTGGTTGAAGGACCTGGCTTCTTGGTAGAACATGGCCAAAGGTCTTGACTGGTTGGAGAACGTCTCCTTGGGGGGTCTTCTCCTGGAAAACGGGCCAAAGCCAGGTCCTCTTTCTCCTTCAGAATGGAGGCAGATTGTCTCCTGGCAATGGGCTAGATCTGGCTTTGGCCAAGTCTCCTTTTCTCCCTCCCAGAGAACTGAAGGTCCTCCATTGCTTTCTTTTTTCAGATCGAAGACCTCTCCCAACAGGTCCACAAAGCGGCCGCGGAGAAGTTCAAGGTTCCGGTGGAGCACTCACCCTTGATCACCGAAGCGGCGCCGGCCCTCACCATCAAGGAGGAGAGTGAGGAAGAGGAGGAGGTAAAGAAGGCCAACCTTCTCCAGACATGAGCGGGAGAGGGTAATAGAAAGGAGGACAGGCCAAGAATGAACGAGAACCTTCAGGATGTCCTCCTTGGAGGTCCACCTAGGACAAGAGTAGCAACCCGTGGCTCTAGAGCCGCATGTGGCTCTTTCATTCCTCTGTTGCTGCTTCCTGTCCCACGATTGATAGGGCTTTTGGTTAGGAAAGAGGATGCCGGGCTAGGAGGAGACTCTATGGTGGGGGAACTGGACTTCCGGTTGGCTCCAGGATTGAACGGGAGGGCTTCCAGTTAGGAATTTTGTGGCTATTTGAGTGTTTTAAGGTTGCCGACTCCTGACCTAGGAGGTCCAAGGGGAGTAGACTTCTTGGGAGCCAGGCCATTAACCCGTGGAGCCCAATTCTTGCTCGGTATACCTTGCTTTGACCAAGAATGGTGACTCTTCTCTGGCCGTCTCCATCTTCAGGACCACAAGAGTTGTCCACATTGGATGGCGCCAACGTTCGTGGCACCTCCAACCTCGATGCTGTGGACAGGTGTCTCTCAGATGTGTAGGGACTACACTCCCTAGAAGGACCTAACATTACTCGGGCTGGGAGGGACAGAGGAGGACATCTAGTCCAATCTCAGGAGACACCATACCATCTATCCTCTGAGCTTCATGTTGATGGACCACAAGTCCATCTCATGGGAAAACCTCTTGGTAGCTTCTCCAGCCAACTCCATGTTCTTCCTGAAGATGCTAAGCTTGGACTTCAGGTTGCAGGGACACCATCCAGTGTTGGTAGAAGTCATCCCGTGGTGGGGTAAGTCTATTGTCTGGAACCTTACTCCATTGTTACTATAATGATTGTTATGGTTTGCTGCAAAGTCAGCCAGATGTTGAGGTGGGATTTGGGATTTGGAACCACCTCTTGAAGTCCTGCCCAAGGACCTAACATGATGGTCTTTCTTTCTTTCTTTCTTTCTTTCTTTCTTTCTTTCTTTCTTTCTTTCTTTCTTTCTTTCTTTCTTTCTTTTTTTCTTTCTTTCTTTCTTT
>NW_020717111.1:199179-210440 GCF_900518725.1 Notechis scutatus | reverse complement strand
CTTGTATTTTATTTTCTGATTTTTTTTGCCAATATGTAGGACAGAGCATTTATTTGTTGAGATTTGAAGTTGCCATTTGTTTGACCACTCTGATACATAGTCAAGATCTTTTTGTAGGGTAGCAGTATTGTCTGTGGTATTGAACAGCTTTACATCATCAGCGAAGAGAACGCAATTGCTCTTAATATGATCACAGAGGTCGTTTATGTAGAGTATGAAGAGAGTTGGTCCTAGAACACTGCCTTGGGGAACACCACTATTGACAGGTACTGGATTTGATAGGACGCTCCCGATTTTGACCATTTGTTGTCTGTTTGACAGGAATGCTTCTATCCAGTTATTCAGTTGTCCAGAGATACCATAAGATTTTAGTTTTAGGAGTAGTTTGTCGTGTACCACTGAATCAAAGGCTTTACAGATCTGGCCGGAGGGGACAGCTGACCACCACCACCCCGTCCGCATCCCGCCGTTCCTCCTTTCTGTGGCAGATCGCTCCGAAGGCGCTGGGTTGGACCCTTTGCGGCGTCCCCCCTCGCCCCGCGGAGGGAGGGAGGCAGGCCGGGATGAGCTCCGGGTCGCCTGGACCTCGCGGGCTGCCAGCCCGGGTCCAGAAGCTCCCAGCTTCCCAGCAGCCGCGGACCTCGGCCGGGCCGACACCCCGCTCTCCCCAGCGAGGAGGGAGGAACGTGGGAGGAGGGTTTGGCACGTGACCGCCGGACCGGTGCTGCATCACCCCAGGGCTGGGATGGGGCGCGCTTTTAAAGTGAGGCCGGGCCGGCCGGGCAGGGAGCCGTCGAGCCGCCGTCGGAGCAGGAGCAGAGCAGGAGCAGCGCAGAGACCAGCCGTCCGGAGCCTCGTAGCAGCGTTTGCAAGTAAGGCTGGGGGCGGGGGGGGGCGCTCGCTCGCTCGGGAACCTCCGCCTTCCCCTTGTCTAGTGCCGGCCCCGGCCAGCAAAGGCGCTCCGGCTACCGGGGTCGCGCTTGCTGCCCCCACGGGAAGGGCCCGATTGGGGCGAGAGAGGAGATGCCGCTCGAGATCGAGGTGTTGGGGACATGATCCCCGGTTGCCTTCCCGCCAGAGGCCAGACCCGGACGCCGCCTTGCCGGGCTTGGGACCTCTCTGCACGGAGTGTAACGCGCACCACGGAGGGCGCCTTGCTTTTCCGAAGTACGGGCGGCGGCGGCGGCGGCGCTCCAAAGAGAAGGTCCCGTGGCCGGAGAGAGCCCGGGTCTCTTCAGATTCTTCACATGGGGGGGGGGAGTCACGGCCAGGCTGGCCGGCCCCTCCTGACAGCTCTGCAGGGACTGCCCCGGTCTCCTTGGAAGGAAGGCACCGGCAGCCCCTGCTCCCCGCCTCCCACTCGACAATTAGGGGTCAAGAAGCACCTGAACTGTGCCCCGCTGCACTCCCGCTGTGTCACTTCCTCTGCAGCAGCAGCAGCCCTCCCACCCCACCCCACAATCGGGTCAGGCCGCCTCTGCCTCGGGACTCGGCACCCTGCCCGGCCGGCCTCCCTCCCCGAGTGGCAATTAGGGCTGCAGCCTGGAATCCGGGTGCCTCACTGCCCTCCGGAGTATCCAGCTCCTCGGCTTGCTTCCCCAATATAATTGTCCGGGGTTCAGCCACAACAACCGTCGCCGCCAGCAGGGAAGCGCTCCGCGTCATTACAGGGCTGAGGTTCAGCCTTCCTCTCGTGGCCGGTTGCCAGGTGGAGGAACCAGCCTGAGGCTGGAGAGCTCGCACCTCCCCGGAACATGGATCAAGGGCCGCCCAAAACAGACTGCTGGATGGGCCAGTTTCGCCTTCCGAGGCAGCTGGTCCAGGAGCCCCCCCCCCTTCTCCCCCTCAGCACCGGGTAGCTGTAACCCTCTTGTGTTGCCCCCCACCCCACCCGTGGGCAGTGCCCTTTCCACAGAGGCAGAGTTGGGGCCCTCCGTTGGGGCTTCACTCCCTAATAGGGAGGCTCAGTGGCCCTGCAAAAGTTGAGGGGAAGGCTGAGGAAATGCCCCCCCCCCCCCCCGAAGAGAAAGCACACAGGACTGCTGCTGCTGCTTGCTGGTGGTGCTAGCCTTGGCTTTTGTGTGTGTGTGTGTGTGTGTGTGTGTGTGCTTACAGGCAAGCAAGTGCAGAGTTCAGTTGTTGGGAATGGCCTCTATGGGGCCCTCTGTAGCCTGCAGTGCTTTCAGGGCAGCTGTTCCTCTGCTGGGATCCCAATTAACTGCCTTGAGAAGTGAGCTCAGAAGGAAAGCAGCCCGTTGCCAATTTGAGCGCCATGGGAGCCAAATGGGGCAAGTCATGGCCCACAAGGCAGCAATTAGAGCAATGACAAGAAGGGATGAGCTGGCAGCATCTGGCCCTGCCAGCCACGGCACAAACAGCTCCCAGCGGAAACAGCTTCCCCGCTGGGAGCAAAAGGGATGGTGGATGCCTGACCACCCACTCAGCTTCCTGCCCGCCTGGGCTGAGCCCTCTTGCCAAGGGGCCCTTTGCCCAGTTGGCCAGTTGCTGGAGAACCTGCCACAGAGGAGCAGCTGAGTACCATCCTCCTACTATGGCTGAGGTATGCGGGGCAGGCAGGGTCACCCCACAGAGCCCCCCAAACGGGGCGGGGGGGGGGCTGGGAAAGCCCAGCCAGCGAAGGGCTGGAGTGAGGCATTACGCCTGGGAGGGGGCACATTTCCACGGTGGCTGCCCAGGTCCAGGGGTTGCCTTGTTTGGCCATGCTCCAGGAGTGGCCCTGCGCCTGCTACCCAGGCTCCCAGGAGCCCTTGGCTTTGTGACATGGGGCACAAAAGGGTGGTGGGGGAAAAATGTGGCCAGAATCCCTGCCAGGTGGGTGATTACCTTTTGGCTGACCTTCTGGGTGAAGGATGTGCCCACTGGCGGCCGGTCCGGTCTGGTGAGGCTGCCCAGGGGCCCGGTGGGGGGAGGGGGGGCTGAGCTGAGCTGCCTTTGGCCTGCCTTTGACCAAGCCCATTGGCCTTTTCTCTCCCTACAGAGCCCCCTGCCACCGCCTGCCCTCGCCCGTCCCCAGAGACAGCGTGACATCTGCATCCAGGTCCAAGTGATGCCAGGAGACAAGCGTTCTGCCACGGGGTGTCCAGAGGGAGCTCCCATTGTGCAAGTCCGTGAAGAAGCCCACTGGCCCTTTCCTAACCTGATGGATCCCAGGGAGGATCAGGTCATTGCGGGCATCCTGAAGGAGCCTGGCCGGGAGAAGCTGAGCATCCGGCAGGCCATGCACAGGGGCCTCCTCACGCACGGGACAGGCCTGGCCCTGCTGGAGCACCAGGCCGCCTCTGGCTACATCGTGGACTGTGCCAAGAACCGGCTGCTCTCAGTGAGAGATGCCAAGAACGCGGGGCTGCTGGACCGGGACCACTTCAACACGCTCCTGATTGCCGAGAAAGCCGTGACAGGCTACACGGATCCCTTCTCGGGGAACAAGATCTCCCTCTTCCAGGCCATGAGGAAAGGCCTCCTGATCAAGGACCACGGCATCCGCCTGCTGGAAGCCCAGGTGGCCACGGGGGGACTCATCCACCCCATGCACAGCCACCGCCTCCCCGTGGAAGTGGCCTACAAGTGGGGGTACCTGGATGCTGAGATTTTCCACCTGATCGCCAACCCCGCCAACCACACCAAGAGGTGCTTTGACCCCAATGCCCGTGAGAACCTCACCTACCTGCAGCTCCTGCCCCGCTGCATCCTTGACTCGGACACTGGGCTGCTGATGTTTCAGGTGATGGATAAGGGCTGCGTCCACCTGGATGAGAATGCCCGAAAGTCCTTAAAGTCTGCCACCGTGAAGGTCCAGGTTGGGATTTTCCAAGGCCAGGAAGTCTCTTTGTGGGACCTTCTCTTCTCCAGGTACATCCTTCAGAATAAGCGGAAGGAGCTACTGAAGCAATTCAAATCTGGCTCCATAACCCTTCAAGAGATGACGCAGGTGCTCACCTCCACCATTGATGATGCAGAGACAAAAAGCAAGTCAAAGCCCATCCAAACCATGCTTTTGCGTGAGAGAGACCGAAGCCGGGGCAGCTCCGAGAGGGAGATCATAGAAAAGATCCTGAAGTCCAGGGTGGTCATGATGCCGGCTGGGGAGTTCTCTGGACACAAGATCTCCGTATGGGATCTCCTCCATTCCAAGTACATCCCTAAAGGGAAGAAGAAGGAACTCCTGAAGCTGTTCGCAACTGGCATCCTCACAGTTGACCAGGTGGAAGTGGTGGTTACTGCCATTGTGGCCAAAGTGGAGGAAGAGAAGGCCAAAATGTTGGGTGTGGGCCAGGAGGACAAGGGTGAGGGTGAGTCCCAGGACACCCAAGTGCAGCAATCCTTAAAGCTGATCCAGATCCCAGTAACCGCTGGCCAATTCAAAGGACAAAACATGTCTGTGCTGGATCTTCTCTTCTCCAAATATTTTTCCCGTGAGAAGAGGCAGGAGCTGCTGGAGCTCTACGGGTCAGGGGTGCTGAGCCCCAAGCAGATGGTGGAAGCTGTGAGGGGCACCCTGGAGAAAGTAGAGGCCAGTAGGAAGAAGTTCATGGTAAGGATTAAGTGTCGGAGCCAGGAAGCCTCGGGGAGCAAGCCGGCTGCGGCAGCTTCTAGCTCTTCTGCCTCCCAGCAGGCCGATGACTTGCTGAAGGCCAAGATGGTCACCATCCCTGCAGGAGAGTTCCGGGGGCAGCAGATGTCTGTGTGGGACCTTCTCTCCTCTCATTACATCACGAGAGACAAAGGGGAGGAGCTGCTGAGGAAGTACAGGGAAGGCACCTTCACCGTGCAGGAGATGGCCTCCATGCTCACCATCCTGGCTTCACTGCATGACCTCTTCTCTACTCTGGAGAAAACAGCTCCCAGAACTGGCGCAAAAGCTTCAGCCGAGGGCTCGCTTGGCCCGCCCACCATATCGTTTGAGGGGGAAGGGGAGGAGGAAGAGGAGGACGAGGAAGAGGAGGAGGAGGAGGGGGAAGACGATGATGATGAGGACAGTGGTGACGAGGACCAGAAGAAGAAGGACAAGGTCTTGAAATCGAGAATGGTGGAGGTCCCTGTGGGGGAATTCGCTGGGCAGAAGGTCTCTCTCTGGAAATTGCTCCACTCCAAGTACTTTCCAGAGAAGAAGAGGAAGGAAGTCCTGAAGCTGTACAGGATCGGAATTCTCTCGGCTGACCAAATAGAAACCATTGTCACGGCGGTCGTAACCAAACTTTGTGAAGAAAAGGCTAAGGACCACCGGCACGGAAGCGGCCCTCCTCGCCACAGCCTGAAAGAAGCCGGGGAGGCGGAGGTCTCCGTCGAGAGGATCAGGGAGAGAACCGTGGATAGTCTGACCTTCGAGTTTCCCGTTGGGGAGTTCCAAGGCCGGAGGGTGACCGTGTGGGACCTGCTCTTCTCCAGCTACGTCACGGAGGCCAAGAGGCAGGAGCTCCTGACCAAGTACACCACAGGAGTGCTGAACAACCAGGACCTGCTGGCTGCCCTCACTGCCCTCATCACGGAGGCCCACAGCCAGAGGAACATGCTGGGCATCCCGCCCCTCTTCCCCCTGCTGCCCCGGGAGGCGGCTTCGTACATGATGTTTGGGGCCCCCAGGGCTTCCATGCAAGACCTCCTGGGCCCTCAGGAACAAGAGGCCCAGAACAGCGGAAAGGTGACCTACAGCGAGGTGACCATGACCACCACCGTGGTTCAAGGGGCCGAGCCAAAGCCAGAATAAGCCCTGGGCAGATCCCGCAGCACCGAGGTTTACTTCCAGTGCTGGGGGGAGGAAGGTGGGGCAGGACGCTGGCAAGCAGCCCTGGAGGGGAGGGACTGCTGGTCATGAGGGAGGGAGGGAGGGAGGGAGGGAGGGAGGGGGGGTCTTCTTGGGTCAGAGAGGGGCAACTGATCCAGGGGGAGGCTGAGCCATAGGCTGCTTGGTGCCCTGTCCTCAGCTAGGCTGAGAGGGGCTGGGTCACCCATCTGCAGGGAAGAGGGGCGTCATCTTGGCGCATCACGTTAAGCCACCATGGTGTTTGTTTGGGCATCACCCATTGTGGGAACGCAGGCACACATTAGTGACCTGGGCTGACCTCGTGCGGTGCCTCTCTGTCCCTAGACCTGTTTGGGGGAAGAGCCTGGCCAGGTGGGGGCTGGTCTGGTGGTGGTGGGCCCGATATCTTTGCCCATCTGCTAACTCTCTGGCCAGGGGCTGCAAGGGACAGGGGAGGCCTTAGGCTGCTCCTGTTGGGGGCACTGCTGTCCCATGCCATGGGGAGGGTCCTGCCAGTGGCTGGGGGCCAGGAACTGCGGCACAGGCAGGCTGGGAGTGGGCAATAGAGGTCCCTATCCTGCACCCAGCCAGCACCTTTTGCCCGCTCTCATCACTTGCTGCTTCTCTGCCTGCTTTGGGGACTGGGCAAGCCCCCCCACCCCCTGGGCCAGTCTGGGCTTCTGCCACACCCTCTGTGGAGAGGCGCCCGGTCTCTCCGTCCAGCTATGGCCAGGGCTCACTTGCCCTGCCAAGCACAATACAGCCCTTGGCCAGAGAGGGGGGTGGGGGGGGAGCAATGAGGGTGGGCCATTGGCTGGACTTGCAAGGGCTTTGGGCATTTCCAATCATGCAACCAGAATGAAACCAACCTCTGGGCGACTCGCCCAAAATCCTACCAAGCCCCGTGTGGTGGGGGGGGCACGCTTAGGTCAGCTCTATGTCCTACCTGTCTGGGGACAAAGCCACGCAGGGACCAGGGGCTCAGTCCTTGGACCTCGGCCCAGAGTGGGCGCGGGGTGGGGGGTGCGGGGAGCTGCAGCCAGGGTGGGAGGAGCACAGGCGCTGCGGTGGGGTTGTGACTTGAGGTGCAGGGACGGGGACAGGGGTGGGGGGGAGTCAGGTGCTTGTTGCCTTGTGAAACCGTCTGTTTAGTTTTGCTCTCTGCCAATAAACAGTGGATGTGAATAAATGATTTGCTGCTTCCTCTTTCCAAGAATCTGGCATGCTGGCCGCCCCCCCGCCCCCCGCCTGGGAGTGGAGGAGCGGTCTCTCTCAGGCGGAGGGAGGCAGGGGGAGCTCCCCTCCACTGGGGCTGCTTGCCTCTTCCTGCCTCTCACCCTCCAGCCTTTGACCCCCCTCCTGGGAAATGTGCCTGGGCCACCCAGAGCTCAGCTAAATCTTCCTGGGGGGAGGGGGCTCCAGCCACTCTCAACTCACCCAGTGAGGCCCAGGGAGAGGCGCCCCTTGAGCCCATCACCCTGGATGCCATCCCCGGCTGGCAGCAGCTGCTCCCTGACTCCCCTTCTGAGAAGCCCCCTCCCCCTCTGATGCAAGAAGAGGCTTCCCTGCAGGGTGCCCCATGGGGCGGGGGGGGCACTTCACCTGTTGTATCTTGGAGGGGGCCGTGCAGTCCACCCACCTTAACCGTCTTCCTGCCTGTTTCTACCTTTTCTCCTAAGCTGAAAATCCCCAACGCAGAGGAAAGGGGAGGGGCTGGGAGTTGAGGGGGGAACCACCCCAGAAATGTTTGGGGTTCATGGTGTGTGTGTGTGCGTGTGTGTGCGTGTGTGTGTGTGTGTTGGAAGGTCAGCCTCAAGAACGGCACAGCGAGAAGCTGACCAGCAGCCCCAAACGCTGCCCAGCCCAGCCAGGAAGCCAGTCTGGCTGCTGAAGGCCGAGGAGGACCGGAATGTCCCAGGTGAGGGTGACCTCCTCCCTGCAGCTCGGGGGCCACAGTGGCTTCCTGGATGCTTCCCAGCCACAGCCCAGGAATTCCCCCCACCCAGCTGCAATTAGGGCAGCAAAACAAGGAAATGGGGAACCAGGTGGGGCTGGCCCACATCAAAGGCCCCGGAGCAGGCAGGGCAGAAGTGATATTTCCAGAAAAGTGGCACACCCAGAGAGCAACTATTCTGCAGGTGCAGCACCCCTTAATATTGCTTGTTGACTTGTTCTTTGCCTGCCACCAAAGTGAGCTCATTCCAGCAGAAGGGAGCTGGAATGGGGAAGGGAGGAGGGAGGGAGGGAGGGAGGGGAGGAGGGAGGGAGGGAGGGAGGAAGGGAGGAAGGAAGATGTGAAGGAGGGAGGGAGGGTGGAAGGAAAGGGGGAGGGAAGAAAGCATGAGGGAGGGAGGGCTTCCATGGAAAAGCAGACTAGGAAGGGAGCCTGCTTTGGGGGAGGATCAAAAGGGGTGGGGGTGGGGGGCGGGTGTCTAAAGACCAACAGAAGCACTTCAGACCCTTACACGTTTTCACTCACCACTGCAGAGAAAACATTTTTCTGCCTGGTGTTGTCTAAGGTTCCCCCCCCCCCCAGAAGGCAGCCTGGTAAGGGGTTGGGGAGGTGACTGCTACCAGCCCCAGCCTGGGTGCTGCCCGCCATGCAGCCATGCCAATGTGCCAGACGGTGGTCAGGGAGCAGAGGCCTCCCGTTGCCCTCCCTCGTCTTATGGACTGACCTGTTTTTTCCATTCCTCTGGGTCTCCTGTCTCAATCCAATTAGGGGGCCTCCCCCTCCCTCAGGAGGATCCCAGGGGAATCTTTTCCAATGACTGCAGGAGGAGAGCAAGGAACAGGTAACAGATTAACAGAGTTGGAAGGGATCTTGTAGGTCATCTAGTCCAACCCCGCCCCGCCCAAGCAGGGGACCCTACACCATTTCTGACAGGTGGCAGTCCAGTCTCTTCTTGAAAGCCTCCAGGGATGAAGCTCACACAACTTCTGAGGGCAACTTCTGTTCCATCAGTTGATTGTTCTCACTGTCAGAAAGTTCCTCCTTATTTCCAGGTTGAATCTCTCCTTGTTCAGTTTCCTTCCATTGTTCCTTGTCTGGCCTTCGGGTGCCTTGGAAAATAGCTTGACCCCTTCCTCCTCTCCGTGGCAGCCCCTCAAATATTGCAAGACTGCTATCCTGTCTCCCCTGGTCCTTCTCTTCCCTAGACCAGCCAGGCCCAGTTCCTGCAACCGTTCATTGTATCTTTTAGCCTCCCGTTCCCTCATCATCCTGGTTGCTCTTCTCTGTACTCCTCTTAGAGTCCCAACGCCTTTTTTATAGGGTGGTGACCAAAACTGGATGCAGGACTCTAGGTGTGGCCTTACTAAGGCTTTATAGAGTGGTCTTAGTACCTCACTTGACCTTGACTGTATCCCTCTGTTAATGCAACTTAGGATTGCATTGGATTTTTTGGCTGCTGTTTGAGAAGGCCAATTCCAAATAAAACGGGAGAGTCCAAAAAGGAGCTACCAAACTCCTTTTGGGTTTTAGCCACCAGATTAATCCATTATCCAGAAAGGTATTGGAGGGCAGGGCTGGGCCCAGGGAGACCTGGGTTCAACTCTGTCCTCAGCCACAGAAACTCAGCCTGTGGTGGAGGTAGGGAACCGCCTCTTTCAGCTCCCGAGTAGAAGATCAAGAAATAGGTCGTCATCTTCAGCGGCCCTGGGCCCAGATGGACCACCTGGACAGCTCAGGGCACCTGCTATACTTGACCACACAGCAGCCAGGCAGCCTCCTCAGTCCTCTTGGCCAATCCTCCATCTTGGTCAGCCCGAAAGCAGCAACACCTATCCAAATAGCTTGGATTTCTCTGGTCAGCTGACTCCCCCCTCCCCAGGGCCCTGCTCCCAGGCATTTAGCCTCAGAGGGAGCTGGGTTTCCACTGCCTAAATTTCCACCCTGAGCCTTTGCTCCCCCCACCCCCCACCCCCCCAAAAAAAACCTGTTCACTCACTGAACCCATTGCCTCTTCTCCGGAATGAGGTCCCCACCGCAGGGATCTGAAAGGCCCCCACCTGCTAGTGGCTTTTTTTTTAAAGATAAACTTTATTAAAGATTAAAAAAATATATATATACAGTGTATAAAATACCACATTTTGTTACAAATGAAACCAATATACAAATATTGACATAAAACGTACAGATTTCTTATCAGCTAAGACCGTGTGATCATTTATTGAAAACAATTTTACTAATATTCATTTTCTATTTTTGGTATATGCTCTTAGTTTAACTACTTCATTTTTCAAATCCTTATCTTTTAATATCCTGGTTCTTCTCCTTCATCCAATTGTGCCATTTTCCCCAAGCTGTAGTATATTTTGAGTCTACTTTATCCCTAAGTTTTTGTGTAAGTAGGTCCATTTCAGCGCAGTCAAGAACCCTAACCCTGAATTATCAAATTATTTGTTGGCATTTGGTCACCCTTCCAGCATTGTGTCAACACAATTCTTGCTGCCGTGATTATATGGAGAATTAAGTATTTCATTTCTTTTGCATAGTCCTCTTTTAACATTCCCAACAAAAATATTTCGGCCTTAAATTCTACTTGTATACTTGCAATTTCTTTTATCCAAATTCTATTTTTTTCCAGTACTTTTTACTTTTTGGGCAAAGCCACCAAGCGTGAAAGAAGGTGCCCCTCGTTTGCTTACATTTCCAACAAGTCGGATTTAAGTTTGGGTACATATTTGCTAACTTTGAAGGTGCCAGATACCACCGATAACACATTTTGTATTGGTTTTCTTTATAAACAACCAATTTTGTTATTTTATAATTTTGTTTCCAGACTTTTTCCCAATCTTCCAAATTAATGTTGTGCCCTACATTCCTTGCCCATGCGATCATTGGGTCTTTAACTATTTCTTCCACCTTTTCAAATTCTAATAGATAATTATACATTTTAGAAATTAATTTTTCATCTATCCCTTGTAATATTTTATCTAATTGGTTCGGTTTTACCTCAATTCCAAATTCTTCTATATCTTTTTTATATCTCGAGTTGTAAATATGGCCCCCACTCTATTTTCATCCCTTGTTCACTGAGTTCTTGGTTCATCTTTAATTCTCCTTGGGAATTTAGGACATCATAATACCTAATCTTTCTTCCAGTTTCTAAGCCATTGGGGTGGATCAATGCCTCCATGATGGAAACCCATTCTGCACTCTTCATATAATGTGTATGTTTGATCTCTCTCCACACTTCTAATAATGCGCTTCGAATTACATGTCTATTAAAGTGTGTATATCTCTTATTTCCGGGGTTCCACATGAAGGCATGCCACCCCTCCTCTAGATGCCCTTCTAGGGTTAAAATTCTTTTATTTCTCAGATTGGCTCATTCTTTAATCCATGTTAAGACTACTGCTTTATAGTACACTGCTCAAAAAAATAAAGGGAACACAAAAATAAAACATCCTAGATCTGAATGAATGAAATATTCTTATTAAATACTTTGTGTTAGGTATAACATTGATACCAAATATGGTTTGGGTGAATAAATAT
>NW_020717111.1:179006-198425 GCF_900518725.1 Notechis scutatus | reverse complement strand
CAACAGACTGGAAAATCGAATCAACGGACCGGTCGCTCGACGCGACACACCAGCATATGGTCTCACAAGGGGTCGGAGGATCTCATCTCGGAACCTAATGGCAGTCAGGCTACCTCTGGCGAGCACATGGAGGGCTGTGCAGCCCCCTAAAGAAATGCCACCCCACACCATTACTGACCCACTGCCAAACAGGTCATGCTGGAGGATGTTGCAGGCAGCAGAACGTTCTCCATGGCGTTTCCAGACCCTGTCACGTCTATCACATGTGCTCAGTGTGAACCTGCTTTTGTCTGTGAAGAGCACAGGGCGCCAGTGGCGAATTTGCCAATCTTGGTGGTCTCTGGCAAATGCCAAACGTCCTGCACGGTGTTGGGCTGTAAGCACAACCCCCACCTGTGGACGTCGGGCCCTCATACCACCCTCATGGAGTCTGTTTCTGACCATTTGAGCAGACACATGCACATTTGTGGCCCGCTGGAGGTCATTTTGCAGGGCTCTGGCAGTGCTCCTCCTGTCCCTCCTTGCGCAAAGGCGGAGGTAGCGGTCTTGATGCTGGGTTGTTGCCCTCCTACGGCCTCCTCCACATCTCCTGGTGTACTGGCCTGTCTCCTGGTAGTGCCTCCATGCTCTGGACACTACGCTGACAGACACAGCAAACCTTCTTGCCACAGCTCGCATTGATGTGCCATCCTGGATGAGCTGCACTACTGAGCCACTTGTGTGGGTTGTAGACTCCGTCTCATGCTACCACTAGAGTGAAAGCACCGCCAGCATTCAAAAGTGACCAAACCATCAGCCAGAAAGCATAGGAACTGAGAAGTGGTCTGTGGTCACCACCAGCAGAACCACTCCTTTATTGGGGATGTCTTGCTACCTGCCTCTGCTTTCCACCTGTTGTCTATTCCATTTGCACAACAGCATGTGAAATTGATTGTCAATCAGTGTTGCTACCTAAGTGGACAGTTTGATTTCACAGAAGCGTGATTGACTTGGAGTTACATTGTGTTGTTTAAGTGTTCCCTTTATTTTTTTGAGCAGTGTATATTTCTCAGGCAGGGAGTCCAAATCCACCACCAGAGGCCAGGTCTGAGCAGCCTGACGCCCCTTCTCCAGGGGCAGAGACCCCACCCCACATGAAACGGAAGGGGCTTCCACGACCAGCCCCTAAACACCGAAGCCCTCTGGCGGGGCAGCCCAGCAAGGGCGGCGGCTTGGTGTGCTCGAGCGGGGCCACCGAGGCACGGCCGGACTAACTTGGGCGGCGGCGGGCGATCCTCCGCGCCGCCCCGTGGCAACGCCCAGCTGCGCAGCACGGACCCTGAAGCAAAGAGGCGCGGAAGCTGGGCGTCCAGGGGCCTCCCGGGAGCAGCGGCGAGCGAGCCACGTTGGGGCGAGCAGAAGCGGACCAGGCGCGCGCAGCCGCGCAGGAGGAGGGCGAGGACGAAAGCGAGTTGCTGGAGGAGGGCCCGTATGGCCGCTGGCAGAAGCGCAAGGAGCAGGTAGCCGCGGGCTGGGGCGCCGCGGAGGAGCGGGGGAGCTGGCAGCCAAGCGCCCGCGCCACTCTCCCGGTCCCGGGGGCGGGTATGCCTCCGGGAGCGGGCGGCCCGACTGGATGACCTTCGCCTGCACCTCATCCGCAGGAACGCTGCCCGACGAGACCATTTTACGTGTTGGTTTACTTATGACCCGGTCGAACTGCATTCCCCGGTCCTCAGAAGCTCCTACCGGACCCGGGGTTTCTCATTCCAGCCTTTGCCTACAACGCTCACCCCACGAGGTAGGCTCGCTGAGACAGTCCAGCTCTCTCCCCACCCATCGGCCCCACCGCACCCGCCGGCCGCTCTGTCAGCGCCTGGAGCCGCCTGGCAGGAGAGTGGGGGGCGGGGGCTGCACCCCGGCAGTTCCAGGCCCTCAGTGGTGGGATCAGGGCGCCATCCCGGGACACGAGGAGCCTCCCTCCTGACCGCCGGCTCTTGTCACCCAGCACCTTCGACTGGCTGCCGGCGGAAGGAGGAAGCAGGGGAAGCGGCAGCTCTTCAGCTGGGGCAAAGCGCTCTTCCCCAATGCTGCCCAAATCCTGCTCTCTCCATCCCTTGCCCGCTGCCCAGAAGGGCCTCCGCGGGCCTTCTGCGGGTGGAGGAGCCTTACTTTGAAGGGGGGGACAGTGTCAAGGAATGCTGCCCCACTGTCCCAGGATCGTCGTCGTCATCCTCCTCCTCCTCAGCCTGCCCGCCCAGCAAAGGCATCGCAGGGTCTCTGGAATTTGGCCATTCAGCCTAATTTAAGGCACCAGCGCAGAAGCTTCCCTGGGCAGAGGGGTGGGGAGGGTGCACACCTGGCCTCGTTGTGAGGAGGGGCTTGTGGGACTCCTGCACAATATCATCCCAAGGGGGGGGGGAGGTTCCTACCCTGCCTGTCCTTCTCCCTGGCAGGAGGTCCTGCCCTCAAGTGGCTGCCTGGTTAGCTACCCCAGATCGAGCAATACGGCTCCTGCCCCTCGTTGGAGCTGCCCCCTTTGTCCTTCCTCTCCTGCTCCCTGGCAGAGGCCATCTGGGGTCCTCTCCCCCAGCACCCCCCAGCACCCCCCAGCAAGCAGCCACCCTGGCCTTTTGTCCTCCAAGGGGCCTCTCCTGGAGAACGGGGCGGGAAGGTCAGAGTGGAGGACCGGCCTTGCAAGTACATGGCAGCTGCTTCCCAGCCGGGCTTTGTTTGGCAGCGCCTGGGTGGGGTTTGGAGAGCTTCCCAGGTGAGCACTTTGCCTGCCCAGGGTCTTTCAGGCTGCTGCCCACCCGTCACCTTCACCCTGAGAGCAAGTGGGATTCTTTCCCAGCTCACCCACAGGCCTTGTTCCGCCAGCTCCTAGGCCAGGCCTGGCTTTAGCTGGCAGCAGCAGCTGTGCCCACGAGGCTGCCCTGGGAACCTTTGTGAGGGGCTGAGAGCAGCAGCCGCTGGCTGGCTCTGTCAAGGAGCCCCCCTGGGCCCTCTGCCTCGGGTGGGGCTCTGGGTCGCCTGAGTTTCCTCCACCATATTTCTTCCAATGGCCAGTTTGGGAGCTGCAACGGGTCTCTTGGAGGGGGCCGAATGGGGGAGTCCTCAGGCTTCCTGGCTTATTGCAGCTGACACCCCCCCCCCCCTGCTCTCGGAGGGTCACTGATGAGGAAGGGTCTTGGAAGGGCGGTCGGGGAGGGGCATCTGCTGCCTCTGCCCCTCCTTTGCCCCCCCCCCCCCCAGGAGAGGCTATGGCTCCCCCCTGCATTAGGTGGAGCCTGGCCTTGGCTGAGCTGCTGCTGCTTATCTCCCAGGGAGGGGAGGGCAGGGCTGGGCCTTTTCCCGGTGTGGCACTTTAGACAAGCGCCGTATCCCCTGTGCTGCTGCTCTCCACAGCTTTGGCTGTGTTTCCCTGAGTTTTGCTTCTCGCCGCCTCAGAGGAAACCTTTGTTGCTGCTCATGGGCAGCCTTGGGGTGGGGCGGAGGTGAGCAGCCCTTTTGCCTTGCTGGAAAAGGAGCAATGCACCACCTGTCGGCCCTTCGAGGAAGACCTGGTCAGGAAATAGACCACCCCCCCCCCGACAGAGCGCCCCACTTGAGTTGATCTGGGCTCTGTGAAAGCCCGGGAGAGCTTGGGCAGGGCGCTCTTGAGTTTCTTCCTCACCCGCTTCTGTTGTGCCAGGCCAGGCCAATGCTTCTGCCCAGTCTCTTTCGGGCATCTCCATGTTCCTTTGGGAAGGGGTGGGTATAATTTCTAGGCCAGATGTAGGTCAGGCAAAATGGTCGTACGTCCCATCCTGACTCTACAGCGCCAGTAAACATAGAACATGCAATTTGCTTGGGGGACGGAAGTGGTGTCCGTGTGGAAACCCGGAATGCCTGTTCTCTGAGGGGGGCACTTCTCAAACCACCCACTCGGTCCTGAGCATTCTGGTCCTTGGTGCCTCCCTGGGTTCCCCAAAGAATCGCCGCCGGCGGGATGGCCTCCTGGATCTTGCAGGCAGTTGCCATGACAATGGCTTCATCCAAAGGCTGTGCTGGTACCCAGGCCATGCTCTCCTTGGCGATGGCAGCCCCCTGCCCTCTCCCCACAGGGCAGGGCGAAAGGTGGGGCTAGCTAGGCATGGGGTGAAGGGCCCTCGAAGTGGCAGTGGTTTCCTTTCCTTTCCCTGGGCAGACTTGTTTTTCCTCTTGTGTATTGTTTATTTAGTTGAGTGTTTTAGGATGAACACTTAGGGATTGATGCTCACCCAGTATCAAGAGAGTTCATCAAAATGCCTAAAAAAATACGTTAAAATACACCCTATAAATCAGGGGTAGTCAACCTTTTTATACCTACCGCCCACTTTTGTACCTCTGTTAGTAGTGAAATTTTCTCTAACCGCCCACCGGTTCCACAATAATGGTGATTTATAAAGTAGGGGACAAACCCCTACCGCCCACCATGAAAGCTGGAATGCCCACTAGTGGGCGGTAGGGACCAGGTTGACTCCCACTGCTATAAATTATCCCTGAGAAATAAACAATACTAAAACCCAGGATCTAATTTTACCTGCAAGCAGGGGTGGGATTCAAATTTTGTAACAACCAGTTCTGTGGGCGTGGCTTAATTTGTGGCCATGGCTTGTTGGTCACGTGGCTGGGTGACTGGCAAATACAAGTGGTCCTCGCTTAATGGCCAGTTGTTTAGCACGTGTTCTAATTTATGACTGATCTCCCCAGAGCTACTTGACCTGTTTTTGGAGTTTTGACAGTCATGCGCGCGCACACACACACACACACCCTTCTAACCCTGCTATTGCTTGGATTCTGTAAGGATCTCCTGCTGGAGAAGGAGGTTGGACTAGATGACCTCCAAGATCCCTTGCAGGCCAGCCCTAGATTTCTGTGCTGCTTCAAAGAGCCTTCTGAAGCCAGGGTTTGTGTCCTTCCTTCCTCTCCTTTTTTTCTCTCTCCCTCCCTTTCCATGTATTTATCTATCCATTCATATATCTCATTCACTTTCTCCTCTCTCCCTCTTTTTCTTTCTTTCTTTCCTTTCTTTTTCCTTCTTTCTGTCCCTTCCATCCTCCCTTTCTCTACCTTTTTCTCTCCTTTTCTTTCTTTCCCTTTTCTTTGTCTCTTCCTTCTCTCTCTCCCCTTTTCCCCCTTTCTCTTTCCCTCTCTCCCCCCCTTTCTCCTTCTCTCTCTCCCCCTTTTCCTCTTTCTCTCTTTCCCTCTTTCCCTCTCTCCCTCTCCCTCTTTCCATCTCTCTTTCCCCCCCCCTCTTTCTCACTCACTCACTCACACACACACACTCACCTGGTCTGGGACAAACTGTGATACGGTGAGCTTCAGTCAGCAGCGGGAGGCAGGAAAAGGAAGAAAGGGGGGAGGAGGGGGTGGTGTGCAACTGCAGCGGAGCCTTGAGCACCCCTCACCCAAGGCCTCCCAAAACACCTCTGCATGCAGCGGCAGCGGCAGACCTGGCTGCCTCCTGTTTGCCCCCAGGAGAAGCGGGCAGAAGCGATGGAGACACTGTGGTGATGGTGCTGCTTACAGGCAGCAGCTGGGTCTGCCGCCTAACCGGTTGGAGCACTGCCACGTGGTAGGGAGAGCTGGGAGAGCGCCGCATGGCGGCTTAGCCAGCCAGCTGAGCCCGGGGATGTTGGGGGGGGCAGCTAGGTAGACTGGGTGAGGCCCAGGGAGCCCCAGGGACATTGGGGGAGGGTGTGACTTGCAGGCTTACCTGTGAGCAGGCAGATCAGTGGAGAGGCTCGTGTCAGCATCAGGCTGCTTCTCTCACCTGCTCTTGCTGGGAGAGCCTCTCCCGGCAGAGCGAAAAACTTGCAAGTCCCCCTCCCTTCGGGAACCGGCTCCTGGGCAGCAGAGAGAAACAGGATTCAACCAGGCTGCTTCTCTGTTGCCCAGCAGCCATTTCCCGAAGGGAGGGGGACTTGTAAGCTTTTTGCTTTGCCGCAGCAAAAGGCAGGCAGCAATGGCTGGCCTGGCGGGCAAAAGCAGGCTGCAGGCATGTCGCGCATGCGCATGATGTTGTGCATGTGCAATAGAGACCGACTGGGCAGGGAGCGGAGAAGCGGGCAGAGAGGGGTGGGGCCAGCCAGAACCGTTTAACGGTTCTCCAAACTACCGGGAACCTTAACAACCGGTTTTATAGAACCGGGCCAAACCAATAGAATCCCACCCCTGCCTGCAAGCTGTAAAGACATGGTGGGTGAATCCACTGAGGGATCTACCCAAACGCAGGCCAGGAAGAGGAGGCTGCCTTGGCAGCCATCAGAAGTGAGTGGGGAAGGGGGTGCAAGTGGGGTCTGGGCCGAGGAGGTGCTCTTCCTCCTCCTCCTCCTCCTCCTGCTGCTGCTGCTGTCAGAAAGCCGCTCTGGCGCATCCAAAGCCTCCAGTCTCAGGAAAACAAGTCGGCAGTGCCGGTTGCTTCCTCCCTTTGCTGGGGGTCCCACTACTGAACCCCGGTTCCTCATGGGCCCTGAGGGGGTGAGGGGAAGGGCTGCCTTTCTTCTGGGTTCCCCTGAGCCAGGGGGCTCCTGGGATGCCTGCTGCCCACCTCAGCCCAGGGGAGCCCATCAAGGAGCAGAGAATCGGCAAACCAGCCTTGGCTTCTGCAGGAGAGAAGCGATTTTTTCCCCCTGGGAAGACAAGACGCTGGCAGCCCTGCTGGCAAATGGCAGAGGAGAGGATTCTGGCAGCAACTTCAGGCAGCCACCTCACTCCTGAGGGGCCCTTATTTGGACCTGGGACTACTCTCCTAAAGCAGCTCCTGTAAAGCTTGGTGTGGTGTGTGTGTGTGTGTGTGTATGTGTGTGTGTGTGTGGCTGCAGTCCCCTCCTAGGATGCCCAGCCAAATGGTCCTGTCCTTGGAGGGCCCAGGAGAACGGCTCTCTGCCCTGTTTCTTTGGGGAGGGGGCTGCACTCACTCAGGGGGGTGTTGCCAGTGCTGTGGCGATTGCGGTAACAATCTGTAGCATGCTGAGCTTGGGGGGGGGGGGGGTCAGGGCTCATCCTATGGGGTAAGTTTAGAGATCACATGGGTCACGTGTGGGCCCAGGAAATTTGTCCATCCCAAAGAGTGGGGGGAGACCCCCTTTCCCCTCGAAGGGGGGCCATCCAGTGGTGGCACAGCTGGAGGGCAGGAGGAGGCACCCTGCCTCACCCCTTCCTCTCACAGGCCTCTGGGTGGCCTAGTCCTGCTGGGGGGAAGGACACGGAGCCAGCGGGCAGAGCCATGGGTGCCCCAGCCGCTGGGCTTCCCCTCCTCTGTGTCCTGGCAGGGAGGAGAAGAGAGATGCTGCCTCTCAACCCAGGGTGTGGCAGGTGTCATGTGGGTGCCCATTGGTTCTCTGGCCAGCCAGGCTGCTAAAGCTGGACGATGCCCACAGGTGAACCAAGGCAACATGCCAGGGCTCCAGAGCACGTTCCTGGCCATGGACACGGAGGAAGGCATGGAGGTGGTGTGGAATGAGCTGCAGTTCGTGGACAAGGCGGCTTTCACGGGGCACAAGGTGAGTGGGGTCCGCAGGAGGAGCGGGGCCTGTGCCCAGAGCACCCGTCTCTGGCTGGCCCTGGCACAGGCTCCCTTCCCCTAAAGTACTGCGGCTTGCCCAACAGGAGAAGATCAAGGCCACCTTTGAGCACCTGGTGGTTGTTGACCATCCCAACATCGTGAAGGTGCACAAATACTGGCTGGACATGAAGGGAAGCAAAGCCCAGGTGAGTTGCCGTAGGGCTGGCTGCTGAACCTCTGGGGCTGGGCTCAGGATAAGGGGCTCCAGGAAAGTCCCTCAGAAGCCAAGAGGGGAAGGATGCTGGTGGGCAATAGGAGGGCCGGCAGCATCTGGCAGGCCAGGGGACCGGGAAGTGGGGCTGGGAATAGGGGCACCCACTCTGACCTCTCCCGGGCAGGTGATCTTCATCACCGACTATGTCTCCTCAGGGAGCCTGAAGCAGTTCCTGAAGAAGACCAAGAAGAACCACAAAGCGATGAGTGCCAGGGTGGGTGAGCCCCCCCGCCGCTTGCATCGACTGCTCCAGGGGGCCCTCCAGAAAGTTGGGCGCAGGGCCCCTGGTGCCGCAGATGGACCCCCACGGTTGCCACATTGGGCCCTCAGGCTGCCAACAGCCTGGGAATAGAGGGGGGGCTGGGTGGAGGGGTTACCCGTGTCTCAGATGGCCTTTCTCCCTCTGCTCTCTCCCCGACAGGCCTGGAAGCGCTGGTGCACCCAGATCCCCTTAGCTCTCAAATAAGTCCTGGGTTCACCTCAGCCTCTCCTCAGCCCTGCTGGTGCCCGGCAGCCCCTGTTGGGCACCGGACTCCCCCAGCACTCTTTCCCTGCAGTTACCTGCACTCCTGCAATCCCCCCATCATCCACGGCTACCTCACCAGTGACACCATCTTCATTCAGCACAACAGGCTCAGCAAAATAGGATCAGGTATGAAGAAGGTGGGCCGGGCCAGTCTCTGGAGCCCCTGAAAGGAAGTCTGCCCCCATGAGTCCCCGAGAAAGACCTGTGCCTGTCCCCTCCCTCCTGGGACCTGAAGCCCTGGTCATCTCTTGGTTGGACCACTGCAACACGTTCTACGTGGGGCTATCCTAGAAGGCTATTCAGAAACTGCCCCAGGGGATCTAGAATGCAGCAGTGCAGACTCTATGGGAGCCTGTAGCACCGCTGTTGCTCATTTGCTTCCGGATCCAACTCAAGGTGTTGGTCCTTCCCTGTAAGCCGCCTGTGGCACAGCTCCAGGGTAGCCGAGGAACTGTCTCCCCCAATAGGGTTGGCCCTCCCCACTTGCTTTGGATCCCGTAGTCCAAACTATTTGGGCTGGTGGGTCCAGGACAAGACGACTTTTCTGCTGTGGCCAACGCCTTCTAGAATATTCTCCCTCTGGAGGTGTGGTCGGCCCCCACCCTCATGGCCTTCTAGGGCAGCCTTGGCTTTGGCAGTTGGCCCAGGGCCCTGATGGGGCATTCTAAGCTCAGGGTGGTAGAGAGGAGATCCCCACACCCGCCTCACCTGTCCTCTTCATTTTTAGCTTATTTAATTTTTCCTAATTTAAAATGTTTCCTATTTTTACTTTTTCTTATTCTGTAAGCCACCCAGAGTTGCTGTGACACTGAAATGAGTGGCATATAAATTTAATAAATAAAATAAATAGGAGTGGGGGCCTCTTTCCATTGCTTTCATGCACACGCGCGTGTTGGCTCAATCCAAGTTCTCCCATGCTTCCTATGACCTGCTAATATCCCACCGTAGCCGTGGAAAAGAAGAACTCTTGTGCATGGACCTGCCATGGGCAGCCTGGTGTGGTGGGAAGCATCTTTCCCTGGGCGAGAGATGATGCCCACGGAGGCGATGGCCTAGGCTGAGACACCCATTTCCCAGGCAGGAGGGAGCTTCTTCCAGAAAAGGGGGGAGGGGGCACGAGGCAGCACAGCCTGAAGCCAAGTAGGAGACAGACAGAGGCCTAGAACCTCCCACGGGGGCAGATTCCTTAGGCCAAGAGTAGCGAGGGCTCAGCCTGGCAAGGTTCTGCCTGTGGCGCCTAAGCAAGCAAAGAGCTGACCTCTGGCTGAATGGCTGGTCATCGTTCTTGGCCTTAGCCTGACACGTTGTCCAGGACTTGTTTGCTTAGCACGAGAGGCCTAAACACAGGATGACACGGCTGGCACTCTTCTGCAGCTTCCGGGTAGGAGCCCCCACATCTCTGTAATGGCCATCTTCTCTTCTCTCCCCCCCCCCGACAGTCTGGCATCGTGTTTTTGCAAAGGGTAAGTGAAGCTGCTGCCTGGGGTTGCCTCTTCCCGCCTCTCTCTGCCGTCCAAAGGGCCCCTTCTTGCTCCCATTTGAGTCAAGCCCTACAGCCCTCCCCCAGCCTCAGGACTGTGTCCGGGGCCACCTCCTCTGGGCTGCCACACTCTGATGCAGAAGGCCAGCCCTTGGCCTCAGTCTGTGCTGGGCGGCATCTGCCCCGGCCTCCCTCTGAGCAAGGACCTCCCGCCCCTCCTGCAGCCCTTCCGCCTGAGCTCCACAGCCTGGTCCATACAGAGCGGGAAGACCCGTGGAACCTGCACTTCCTCCCACCAGAGTACGGAGGTGAGAGCAAGCCCCTTCCATTGGGGGGGAGGGGCATGGTTGTTTCGGGGCATGCCAGCTCCATGGGATGCTGTTGGCTTTTCAGAGATGGCCGATGGCACAGCGGTGGACATCTTCTCCTTTGGGATGTGTGCGCTGGAGGTAAGAAGGGCCTGCAGGGGCTGAATGGGAAAAGTTTCCCCTGCCCAACTTCTGCTGCTGGGGGTCTGGAATGCAGCTGCTGCCTGCATGGCCAGCCCGGCTCCATCTTGGCCTCTCCCACAGATGGCCGTGCTGGAGATCCACTCGAATGGGGACTCTTCCGTGACCAAGGAGGCCATTGAGCGAGCCAGGCACTCTTTGGATGACCCCAACATGCGGGTGAGAGGCAGCATGGCCCCCTGGGGTGGGGCAGGGAGTTACCGGATGACTGCGATCCCCTTGGTCTCTGACAGCCTGGTGGTTGCCATAACCCAGTGTTCTGGAACAGCACATAACATTTCCAGGGCCCAAGTTCAGAACTGCAAAATAATCCTGGTTGTATGGACACGTGGATGTTACTCTTGTCTTCCAGGGGGTGGGTCTGGTGGGCAGAGCGAGCTGGAGATCATGCCATCCCTTCTTTACCATCTGCCCAGTCAGTCAGTCTGCACTAGAGAGGGGTCATGTTATACAGTGCTGCAGGAACCATGTGTTGCCAAAAACTGCCTCCTCCCCCTGGTGCCACCTCTCTCTCTGACTCTCCATAAGAAGCAGCTTGCTCCTCACAGTCACCTGGGTATCGATCAGGCTTCACCCTGCTAAAAGCAAGCAGCCACGTTTACAAGAAACTCCAGAAATTCAGAGGAGTAAGATGAGGTGGAAGCAGAAGGAATTCCAGTGACTGCCCCGATTGGAGAACAAGCTCAGTGGGCATCAAACAATCAGCAACTGCTGATCTACCCACAGTTTTGCAACATTCAGATTTGCTATCATTTTGGGGAGGGGGGGGCAATCTTCACGACCTTTAGAACCTAATACCAAGCAAAAACCATGAGATAACCGATTATATAAGGAGGTAGGGACAAAAGAACAACAACAAAAGGACAACATGAGGTAGAGAGTGAGTGATGGGGAGAGTGGAAAACTCCGTTACAAAGTGTTGAGGTAATTCCCCTTTAGGAGAATGAGCGCATACAGGGAGACGTATAGAGAGTAGTGTTTGAATAATACACACACAGTACACAGATACACTGTACAGTAAATGTAGGTTTTTACTTCCAGAAAGCAAAGGTCAAGATAAGCAGTCCAAAGTCATTCATAGGTAAATCAGTTAGTTTTTCAATCCAGGGATAATCCAAATATCAAATTCCAGTGTCAAAAACAGTTCAGTAAAAAACTTACATCAAATCCAGAAATATCAGTCAATGAGAAGAAATGGAGGAACGGCAATACTTTCCAACGGAAGGAAACAGAGATACTCACTCAGACACACTCTCTTCTGAGACTAAGACTAAAACAACCCAGGTTTCTGGCTCCATCTTATGGCCGTTTGAGTAACCACATCCAATTGCAGTTTTTAGCATGCTCTTAAAGAGACAGTATTAAAATGTCTATCCTGGTTTATATATTTCTAATCCAAATACCTGTTAGGTGACATATTCCTAACACAAAGGAGGCGATATAAGAAACACACCCAAGACCCACAGAAGACTCAAATGCCTATACGTCTAGGAAAGAAGGATCCCTAACTCCACTTGTTGGGAAAGGTATAGTTTACTAGAGGTCGTTTTTCCTTGAATCCTCCCCCCTCCCATCCAGCCCCCCTAGAGTTCATGGCAGTCTGAACCCTGAGCCATAGCAAAAGGCAAGCGTGGAATGGCAACTGCCAGTCAGTTAAATCTACAGGTATTTCTATTGGGGGGGGGTGTTGGGTTGTTTTTTTATAAACATTTTATTCAGTTTTCCACATATTAAAAACATCTTTTTTCAGTGAACAGCATGATTCCAGGTTATCACATTTCCATACAGACTTTAATTTCATATTCATCTTGCATATTTAATTTGATATCTTACCATTACTTTTCATATTTTCTATCATTTTTATCATATACTTTCCTCCAGCTTATTTTATATATTTTTTCCATTCATTACTTAAATCTATTTCCTTAAACTTTAAATGACTCTCATATCTTCATATTCATTATACTTTATAGTTTTCTCTGTCAGGTTTGCAATTTCATCGCATATACTTAATTCATCATTCCAAAAGTTCAACACCAATTCCAACATTTCAAAAAGAAAGTTTCCCCTACTATTGCCAATTTGAATGTGCCACCCCTATAGCTTACATATCATGTAATTAATCCCCCTTTAAATCTCATTATTTAACTTTTAATTATCACCTAAAAATTAATAACAGTTATCTTCTAACATTGCATATATATACCTGTCAAGTCAGGATCCGCAAATTTCCCCTTTAATTATATAAAAAATATTTATAATTTTAAAAAGAAAAATTAATCTATTCAGTTTGTCATAAAAACTGATATTCTCTCAATCACAATCCTATTTCATTTCAGTTGTAATTTATAAATTCATTAAACATAGTTAATAAACTTATCATAATTTCCCCTTTTTCCAGTTATTCCGTTTAACTCTGCATATTTCCATAAAAAAAAGAAAAACAAACCTTGCAATAACAAAACAATCAGTTCCAATCTCTCATTTTAATGATCTGTATTTCACTATTTTCTAATTGATTTATTACTTCCAGTTCATTTATACTGCACCTCATCAACTTGCAAAATCCCCTTTCTGAATTCTAATTAACCATTATCTCTATGTCTTTTAAACAATTTCTTTTCATTTTTATTTGATTTCCATATTTCTTTTTTTTCCTGGTCCTGTTTCTTATTGTCTCTTTTTCCCTTCATTCTTCCCCCCCTTTTTACTCCAATTTTTGTCCCTCCTTCCTTTTTAAATCTCCCTTCTGCAATTCCCTTTTTTGCTGTTTCCTTTTACTTTGTTTGGTTTTCAAAATAAACCTCTTTTAAATTAATTTTTAATTTGTGATTTAATTCCGGGATACCCTGTATTTGAAAGGTGCGCCTGATTCTGAAAGAAGACACCAGCATAATAATCCTACCAGCAGACAAGGGCCACGCGACAGTGGTTATGAACTCATCTGACTACCAAACCAAGTTAACGAACCTACTCCAAAACCCCACATACAAACTCCTAAACACAGACCCCACCACCTACCTAGAAAAAACCACCAGATCCAAAATAAAAGCCTCCCCCATCAGCGAAGAAATCCAGCAAAGAATCATACCCAGAGAGAAATCATCCAGATGCCCTTAGCTTTATGGTCTCCCCAAGATACACAAAGAAGGAACCCCACTTAGACCAATAGTCAGCTCCATAGGCTCACCTCTACAAAACCTAGCCAAATTTCTCGCCAAACAACTACAGCCCTATGCAGAATCCATCAACTCACACGTAAGAAACTCATTCCAGTTCATTGAGATCATAAAGAAACAAAACTTACAGCCCAGCGACCTACTAGTGAGCTTCGATGTCATATCCCTCTTCACCCAAGTGCCTATAAAAGAAGCCTTGACAGCCATCCAAAACAAATACAACCCCCCCAAGCACATCCTAGATCTGACCAACCACTGCCTATCCAATACATACTTCACTTACAATGGACAAAAATACAAACAAATAGAAGGAGCACCCATGGGATCACCCCTCTCACCTGTCATCGCAAACTTCTACATGGAACACTTTGAAACACAAGCTCTAGAAAAATATGATCACAAACCCAAACTCTGGCTCAGATACGTAGATGACACCTTCATAATCTGGCCACACGGGAAAGAAAAACTGAACAACTTCCTCACACACCTCAACAGCCTACACCCCAAAATACAATTCACCATGGAAACAGAAGCTAACGATCAACTTCCCTTCCTAGATGTCTTAGTATACAAAAAATCCAATGGCTCCCTAGGACACACCATCTACCAGAAGAAAACACATACAAACTGCTATCTACATGCACTCTCACACCACCACCCAGCACAGATCAATTCCGTAGCCGAGACACTCATCTCCAGAACAAAATGCTTAGCCGACGAACAACACCTAAAAACCGAACTACACACTCTCACTAACAGCCAATGGATTCCAAAGAAAGAAGATTACCCACCTAATCCAAAAACAAACCCCAACCAAAATCCAAGACAGAGAACAAGAGAACGGCAAAGCCCTCCTCCCATATATAAAAGGCACTACAGACAAAATCAGCAAGATCCTCCAAAAACACAACATTAAGACAGCATTCTGCACAAACAGAAAAATATCCACCATCCTAAGAAACCCTAAAGACAGAATCGAATTAGAAAACCAAGGAGTATACGAAATCCCATGCACCGCCTGCCTCAACACATACATCAGACAAACCAACAGAAGAATTAGTGCACGCATTGAAGAACACAACAACTCAATCAAAAAAGAAGAACCGACCTCTTCCCTGGTCCAGCACTTCAAAGCCACAGGACATGAGATTTACTTTAAAAATACCAGAACTATCACCAAAACTCAACACTTCAACAACAGAATAATCAGAGAAGCCATAGAGATAGAAAAACGCCCACACACCATGAATAAACGAGATGATACCTCCCACCTACCAGCCATTTGGAAACCTGCCCTCATTAACAAACGAGTACCTAACATGAAGAATGACACCAGACCCACACCCACGAAGGCCACACAAGATGCTACCACACTTCCACGTAGAAAGCAGATTCACACCCACACAGATGATGAGACATGACCACGGACCAGAAGCCGTACCGCAGCTGCATCACTACCCGCTTCAAACCCCTCTGACCCATACATGAAGCAAACTGACGCCCAACATGAAGATGTGGCATGACCACGAACGCGAAGCCAAACAGGATCACAGCTCACCAGCTCAAATCCCCCGACAACTAAGACTAACCTGAACACAGCCAAGCCCCAACCTGAACAGAACACACCCCCAGCCAATCAGAACACAGCCAACCCCCCAACCAATCAGATCACAGCCAGGCCTCCAACCAATGAGAACACTAAAGGTTCTTCTAATATAAATGCCATATCATCGGCGAATGCCTGGAGTTTATATTCCTCTTTTTTAATTTTTAGTCTTCTAATCTCTTGATTTTGCCTAATTTGTACTAAGAGTCTCTTCTGCCAATATATACAGTAGAGGAGCTAGGGGGCAGCCTTGTCTTACTCCCTTATCTTTATGGAACTTTATGAAGTTCCAATTCAGGTTGTCAAAAGCCTTCTGGGCGTCTAAAAATATCAATGCCATTGTCTTGGTTGAGTATACTTCATAATATTCTAATATATCCATAATGGTTCTTGTATTTGTTTTTATTTGCCTATGGGGGAGGAAGCCATTCTGATCAGTGTGGATAATTCTACTTAATACTCTCTTTAATCTTTCCACCAATATTGTAGCCATTATTTTGTAATCTACATTTAAAAGTGATACTGGTCTATAGTTTTGAATTTTTGTGGGTCTGATTGTTCTTTATAAATAAGGGTAATATATGCTTCCAACCATGATTTAGGCATGTTAGCATTCTCCAGGGCTTCATTGTACAAGTCCACCAATATCTCCTCTATTGTTTCTTGGAATTCCTTATAGAATTCCGAAGGAATTCCATCTGGGCCAGGGGTCTTATTTGCTTTTTGTGTTCCAATTGCCTAGGAAGGAATTTCTTCTATAGATATTTTATTATTCAAATTTTGTTTCTCTTCATCAGTAATTTCGGGCAAGTTCTTTTCATTCAAATATTGATCAATAGATTCTTCTGGTATTTCTTCCTGTTTATACAATTTCATAAAAAACTCCTTAGCAATTTCTTTCTTTTCTTGGGTCTGTGTGCATAATTTCCCTTCCTGATCTTGGAGAGCTACGATCGTTCTCTTTTCTTGTTCTAATTTTATGGGCTAACCACCTCCCCAGCTTATTTGCGTTTTCAAAATAATTTTGTTTTGCTAATTTAATTTTTCGGGCCAAATCTTCCTGTACATTTAAATTTATTTTATGTTTTACCATATCAATTTCTTTCTTAATGTTTGAATTGTTTGGATCCTTTTGTCTACTTGTTTCCAAATCTTTCAGTTTCTCCCTCCATATGTTTTGTTGCTGTCTTTTTTCTTTATTCTTTTTAATATTGTAAGCAATAGTTAGACCTCTCACATAGGCTTTGGCCGTATCCCAAAGATTCTGTAGAGAGGTATGTTCTCTTTTGTTTATTTCAAAAAATATATTCAATTCTTTCTTTATCATTTCAATATATTCTTTATCTCTTAATATGGTATTGTTAAATGTCCACCTTCCAATTTTTCTTTTTCCTTTCCATTTAATTTGAATGAGATTATGGTCAGCCCATAGATTTGGCAAAATCTCGATCCTTTCAATATTCTCCATTAACCCAGGGTCCATCCATATCTGATCTATTCTGGACCAAGAGTGGTGGGGGTTCGAAAAAAAGGTATATTGTTTTTTATTTGGATTTAATTCTCTCCACACATCTTTCAAGTTAAGTTCTCTTACCATATTATTAAAAGACGAAGGGAGTATTCTCCTTTCCTTTTTTTTTGGAAGTTCTATAATCTTTATCTTTGTCTGGGACTGCATTATAATCTCCTACAATGCATACATTAGCATAGTCAAATTCTATTATCTTATGGTGAAGCCTATTATAAAAGTCTTTTTGGTTTGTATTCGGGGCATATATTGTGACTAATAACATCTTTTTCTGATTTACATTTATTTCTATAAAGAGCATTCTCCCTTCTTGATCTTTGTATATTTGTTTATGTTGCAACCAATCCTTCACGTATACTACAATATCCCCCCCCCTTTATTTTTTTGCAAGTGTCGTGTACATTTTACCCAAATTTATATTCTTTAAGAGGTCTGCTTGATTGTCTGGAATATGCACTTCTTGGATACAAGTTATGTCAGCGTTTTGTTTTTTAAGTTTCTCAAATATCTGTTTTCTTTTTGATGATAGATTTAAAGCATTGATATTGACTGAAAATAAAGTGATTTCTCTATCAGTGTCACTGACTGTGTGAGGCATTTCTCATTTCATTTCTTGTTCTAAGCTTTTTCTTAGTCTGTTGCCTTCCCCTTCTTCTCTAAGATTTTGGGGTGCAGAGTATGTTAGGGATACACCCTAGCAGAATGTGCACGGCAGTCAGGCAGGCAGGCAAATATGTGAGATAAACGTTTTTGTAGCTTACACTCAGTAAAATAGATACACTGTGCTAGTTAAATAGTTTATTCCAGTAAGAGTTTTAGCATAGTCAAACAGTCCATATATCATTCACTAGTTCAGTCCGTTCGGGGATTATTCAGTTGCAAAGTCCAGTGTCGAAAAAGAGGTCAGTAAACTTACAAATATCAGTCCAGTAATATATCTTCTCGAAGTCAAACCTCCTTTCTTCCTTCGACGTTCAAAAACTCAGCAGCAGGGAACACGCACTTAGCAAACCATCAATCCAGTATAGTCAGAAATCCAGCAGGTTCTCTTGCTCCCTCTTATGGCGGTTTTACAACCGCACCCAAAATTACATGCTTTGCAGTTTAAAGTGACACACACTTAAACTTACTATCATAGTTTATATATATTATTTTACCCAAACTACGTTAGGTAACCTTGTTATTCCTAACAGAGTGTGAATCAGATTATTTTTCTCCAGAGAGTTGTTCCTCTTGGCTTCTTGTATTTAGGTCGTCTCTACTTTCTTGTTCTTCCTCAGGTCCTAGGTGTCGTTCATGAAATTCCTGTGCTTTTTCAATTGTATCAATTTTGTATTTTTTGTCCTGGCGCGAAACTAAAAGCCCCTCTGGGGTGAGCCACCTAAATGGAATACCATTTCTAATAAGCTGAGTTGATAAAAATTGGTAGCCCCTTCTCTGCTCTCTGACTCTCCTAGGTATTTGTTTCAGTGTAACCACTTCATGATCTTTGTATACAAGTGGTTCATCTCTGGTCTTACTATAGAGCAGGTCTCGTGTTATCTTCCTCGCAAATCGAATATGAACCTCTCGGGGTAGTCTATGTCTCCTCACATAGTGTATACATACTCTGTAGACCTCATCTACATAATTTTCAATTCCAGTTTGGGTTTCCGTAAAGCCGCCGCTATCAGATTCGTCATAATTGCATGTAAATCATCCTTTTTGTCTTCCACTACATTTTGGAACTTAAGATGAAATAATGCCTTCTCTAATCCCATGTTGTACCATCGAATCCCGGAGTTCGCAGTAGAGCACTTTCCAATTTTGTTCTGAATCCTCTAATTTCTTCTCCACCATCTCCGTTCTTGCCTCTACTAAATTTAATTTCTGTTCATTTTTTATAACTTTTTCCTGCATCTTTCCAATCTTACTATTCAAATTTTTAATTTCATTTTTCACTTGTCCTATTTCAGTTCTCATTTCTGTTTTCATATCTTCATGGTTCCTCGCTATCAATTCATGGGTTTTTGCCATCATTTCCTACTGTCTGCAGGCTTTGAGCTGAACTAGTTTTTTCTGCCAATAGCATTGCATCTATAGATCTCTGCCCCATAGGTGAAGACATCGTTGTTGTAGTTTTCTTTCCTGATTTTACATTTGTAATTGATGTTGTCGCCATTTTAACTATCTGCAGCAGCTCTTTCCAATCTACCATCAACTATCCCTAGTAGAGCACTATTTTCCTCTTCTTTTCAGTTCAATAGTAATATTAATACATATTATATTATTAATTACCAAAATTCTATGATGGAAAATCACAATCAGCTCTTATTTCTATTTTTTCTTATTGAACTTATTCAACTATTACAGTACTTAAGAGAATTCAATATTAATCAAATACAGATATATTTACTCACGAAATCAACAGTCTTATATGCTTAATTAATTTAAAGCAGCAAATTCATTAAAGTAATTAAATTCTTATCTATATATAAATATCAATTAATCTATTTCTTTAGAGTTCTTAATTATATGCTTACCTCAGAATAAAAATACCTCAATTTCTTACTATATGATTATTATTTGAAGGTCTGAGTTCTATATTTATACAACACACTTTCAATTGTCCAGCTATTCAAAATATTTTAACCAGTATTAACTCAATATTCTAACACATATATATCTATTGATTATGTTTACCAATATTATTTAGTTACATCTATGACTGACCAGTTGAATAATGTCCATGGATCATCTTCTTCTTCTTCTTCTTCTTCTTCTTCTTCTTCTTCTTCTTCTTCTTCTTCTTCTTCTTCTTCTTCTTCTTC
>NW_020717111.1:152043-165353 GCF_900518725.1 Notechis scutatus | reverse complement strand
GGAGCTTGGAGCTCGAGGCGGCGGCGAAGATGGCGGCGGCTGCGGCGACCACCACCGTCACCGCGGCGCTCTCTCTGGTAAGCGGTCTCACCGGGCCGGTGGGAGCGGAGGAGAGCCGCGCGACAGAGATGCGGGGCGTCCCCGGTTGAGCCGCTGACGGAGCGTGAGGCGAGGGGGGGGCGGGACTACACTTCCCAGCTGCCGCGCGCGCCTCCCCTCCCCCGCTCCTCCCGCCCGCGGTCGGTCGGGCAGGCCGGCCTCCTGCGCCGGTTCACCCCCCGCCCCCGGGGTTGCAGGAGCTGCGCCCCGTAGTCGTCCCGGGTGCCCGGGTCAGCCAGGCAGTTTGTGGAACGGGCCGCGCCATCTTGGTCGGGTTGTTTCCCCCCGCCAGCCAGCCAGCCCCTCCGGGAACCTCCCCGGACGGCTGGGCGTCGTCGGCCAGTTGAGGAGCCTCTGCCCGCTCCGTGGGGAAGTTGCGCCCCCCGCCCCCCCAGGAGAAGAACCCTCGCAGGGACCCCCGAGGGGATGCCGGAAGCTGGCCTGGATGGGGCAGCGGCCCTTGGACAGTGGGAGGCTCTGGGCCCTCTAAAGGCCCCAGGTGGCCCGTTTCTCTCGCCTTCCGGGGCCCCTTGTGGTTGGGGGGTCCGGCAGCTTCTCCCTAACCCACCCACCCCCCATTAGACGGATCGCCCGAGAGCAGCTGGGTCCCGAATGGTTGTGCGGGAGGGTCGCACGGATGGCTTCCAAAAGGGCATTGCGACACACGCACACGTCCCCCGGTTCCCGCGCGGGGCGTTCACGAGTGCTTGGATGCAACCTCTTCAAAGCCCTGTGGGAGAGGGGTCAAGACCCCTGTTGACTGCTCGGGAGCCCACTTGCTTAGAAACCCGTGCCAGGTAAAGACAGTTATGATGCTGTTCCAGACTTTTTCTAGCTAAGTCAACAAAGGCGAATGATTCTCTCCGCAACATTCTCTACTAAGAACTCACCCTGGTACTCCATGGATTGTCTGCCATCGTTCCCTAGATGGTCGGGATCGTAAAATGTGAATCTTGAGGAACTGTAATGGGTTCCCTGCATTTTCAGTTTTAGCACCTATGGATTGGGGCTCTGTACAACCTGGCTGGTGGAAAAGGCCCCAGAAGTCCTGGAAGAGGGGCAGTTCCTTTCACTCAAGGAGCTAAATCTGATCCAGCAGTTCCAAAAAGACCCCTTCTTGGGGAAGGTTAAGAAAGAGGTGGGGCTGCAGTTGCAAAAGGCTCCAGAGATAGTTTGGTTTCATACCTGACCATGGGATAGAAACGGCATTGGTCCCTCTGATGGTTGACCTGTGGAAGGACTCGGATGAAGGGAGACCCTCCCAATGGATTGTGATGCTGCCAATCACAGCATCCTCCTGAACCACATCTGAGGACTGAGAGTTTCTCTGGTAGATCCACTCCTACCTGATGGTTTCTGTTGGGAGCAGCAGAGGAAAGAGTCCAGATTCTTGCCAGATGCTCTGTTATGGAGTGTCCCAAAACTTCATCCTTAACTCTTATCATGTTTAACTGTTACTTTAAACTCTCAGGAGAGGTCATATGTTAGTTTGGGGTGAGTTATTATCTGATATATTCTAAAAATGCCCAGCACTCTAGTACAGCACCACCCATTAATGGGAAAAGGAACTCCGAGCCCAAAATGCCCAGCTACAGTTAAAGACAAAATGTCAGATACTGCAGAAGCTAGACAAAGTGGTTACTCACTTGAAACAGATCCAGGTTACCTTGCAGGAGTGTGTATATTTCCTGATAGGTCAAGAAAGTAAAAGTGCAGAATGGATGGTAGTTGCCTTTTTTCCTCCTTTTAGTGGGTTAAATCAGTAGGAAATAGCTGAACATCTGGATGATATCCCTTATATAATTGCTGAGAAATTCTGCACAGCTGCATAAAGCATCGGACCACTAGCAGAGAATGATTGTTGCCCCTAACTTGAAGGAGGAGAGTCTTCAGAACTGCTGCACCCAAATTCTGATTAGCATGCTACTTAAATACAGTTGGTCTAAATAGGTGGTAAGAGCTCATTATTAGCCGCTGGTCAGAGTGGAGGAGGTCTCCACTCTGGGGTGTTTCAAAGCTGTTTTGATTAAAGACTAGGAGGAGAAAGTGGAAGGAATCTTGTGGGAGATACTGGTTAGCTCCATATGCCCGTTGATGCCTTCCGTAGGTCTCAGCTTGGAGGAAGTTTTACAGGCATCAGTCTCTAAAGAGATTGGGAGGCAGAGACCCAGGGAATGGCTCTATCAATTGAAATATCAAGCAGATTATTCTGAATTTACTGCTATTGGTCCTGTTTCCCTGCCCCTCTGTGAAACTGAGCCTCCCAGCCCTCTCTGCTTAGGTCTCCTTTGTTCAAGCAGGCTTTCATGAGCACCTCTCCCATTTCAGGGCACCGAAACCGTCAAGGTGGAAAATGGGCAGAGCACGTCAGCCAAGCTGGGACTCCCTCCTCTTACCCCGGAGCAGCAGGAGGCTCTTCAGAAGGTGAGCAGATTGGCCAAAGTCATCATCCAGCCTAGGCATATCGCCGGAGAGAGAGGCACCACAGGAGTGGGCTGTAACCAGATTTGGGGGTTTCATCCAGCTATATTCAGTGAGGTGCTAACAGATGCAGAACAAAGGAATGGGCATTAACATGGCTTAGCCCAAATCTGTAACTGCATGGAAGTTGCTGTTTTAGGGCAAGCGTGCATCGCTTTGTGCTAAGGGCTGTTGAGTTAAATTCTGCCTGCGTGTGTATGTATTCCCCACCCACCCCAGTCCCATCATAGGACTAAAATCCAAAACAGAAGTCAGGATGGACACCCCAAGTCCCTCAAAGTAGCTGGGGCCAAGCCCTCCCTGGAATAAAACAGCTTTAGCAGTTCTTAGAAAACGGGCGGAGGGCTGTCCTGGGTGAGGACCGCCATAGGAAAACCTGCCCCAAGTACTTTAGCCTCTTGTCCAATAGGGCTGGGCAGGCAGAGGATGCTGGACTCACAGCAGAGAACTAGTAAAAGTGTTCCATGTGTGTGACGGTTGTAAATTCCCTGATGGAATCAGCAGGAAGTGTGTTGAAAATGAAACGGCTCCCATAGGAAGGACCGGGTGCTTGGATTGTGATCACTCCTGCTCGAGAAAACAGCGTCACACCTGGGGAAGGGGCATGAAACATAACCAACCTTATCAGGGGGCGATTCCCTCTAGGAAAAGTAAGAGGGTGGGTCCTTCGTAAGTGCGGAGGAGAGGCACGTGTGACATTGGGGATGATGTGAGGGGGGGGGCTTCTCCCTCTCTCAATGGCAGAACTGGGGTCGATGCATGGTAACCCGAGGCGAAGAGAGTGCTGCTGCTTTACCAGCTGGCGGGCACTGATGCAAGAGGAGGAGGCCGATGGCCCTCCTGTTGGTACTGTTGGGCTTACTCGGGGCATTGAGTCGATCAGGCGGGGGGGGTGTATAGGTTGGACCAGAGCTTCAGCTTCGGGGGGGCGGGGGGGGCAGTCAGCCTGTGCTGCGGGGAAGGCCAGTGCTGTCCCAGAGCCTTGCTCCCAGGTTTGTTGTAGAGGTTCCCTCAGGGGTCCTTCCGGAGAAAGCGGTCCCTGCACAGGGATTGTTCTTCAGGAGGACCAGCTGGGTGAGGCTTGTCCCCTTTACCGTGGAAGCGTTAGGAAGCTAGCTTTATCTATATTCTAAAGCACTTAGAAAGGCAGCCTGTCTTATATTGAGCTTTGAGTGGCTCCCTTAGCAGCAGTTAAAATGGCACCAGTGAGGAAAACAAGATAGTACATGCCTAAGGAGTATACAGTTCTAAAACTCTCATCCCCATAAAACTGAGAAAAATGGTGCCCCGTAGGACCTCAAATGACTAACTTACACAATGGGTCCAAAATCTGGGACCCATAACTCCCATGGAACTGAAATCTGGCAAATTTTAGAAAACATTTTATGATGTAAAATTATCGCAAGGCATTTTATGATGTAATAGAAAACGTTCCACCTGGCCTCATAGGGGAGCTGGTGGGGGGGCTGATGGAGGGGAGAGGGGAGGCGGGTGTGAGGAGGAAAGCTGAGTCTGTCTTAGGTGCTCCGGCCAGAGGTTTGCCAGCTGCTGGTCTCTGTGACTTTGGTTTCTCTCCTCTCTCCTGCCAGGCCAAAAAATACGCGATGGAGCAGAGCATCAAAAGTGTCTTGGTGAAGCAGACGATTGCCCACCAGCAGCAGCAGCTCACCAACCTCCAGGTGAGGCCCTGCCAGGGCGCCCTTGTTTTGACATGCCCTCGCCTCCCTCCTCCCCTCCCCCCTCCCCAGGGCAGCCCCTTACACACTTAGAGCCACTGCCAGTCCCCAGATCTGCCTGGAGTGCTGCCTTTGGCCTGTCATGACCTTCCAGGCCTAGACACAGCCACCTTGGAGGGAAGCTTAGCTGCCTGGAGGGAGAGAGAACGAGAGAGAGAGAGAGAGAGAGAGAGAGAGAGAGAGAGAACGAGAGAGAGAGAACGAGAGAGAGAATGGCGGGGGGAGCTGGTGTGGAACGCAGCAATCGGCCTCACTCAGGCAGGGAGGGGCAGGGAGTGTCTTGCAGGGGAGGGGGGCTGCCAGCTGCTCTCCGAGCCCCTCTTCCCCAGGAGTTGGGGGGGGGAGACCAAAGCCCTTGGGGCAGCTCTGGCTGCTGTGGGTGTGGGGGGCTGTCCCTGTAGTTAGGGGTCTGCTGAGGGCTGGAGACTGTCCTGGACCTCCCTGCCTTGGCTGCCCAGGGTTGGCCGGGGGTGTTCAGTGAGGAGGAGGAGGAGGCAGAGGCAGGCAGGCAGGTGAGGCCTCTTTCTCCCGCTTGAGTTTTGACAAACCCCGTGGTGGTGTGCTCAGCTCCCACAGACTGAACTCTGTCTTTACTGTCTTTCAGATGGCAGCAGTGACAATGGGCTTTGGAGATCCTCTCTCACCTTTACAATCGGTCAATAGACACATTCACTTCTTCTGGGCACTGGGTCTTAGTCAGGGCCTAGCCTGGGGGAGGACGTAGCTGTGACCTCCCTCTCCCGCCACTCCCCTGCTCTGGATATAACCCACCCCACCCCCAGCCAGCCAAGGCCAAGTGTAAGCTCCCAGGGGAAGACCTTGGGCTGGGGCCAGCTGGGATCCCTGGAGGCACGGGGCAGGGAGAGAGAGAGAGAGAGAGAGGGAGAGAAAGAGAAAGCATTAGTCTCAAGCAGCGGGAGAAGTGCCTTTCTAGGGATGCTGAGGTCCTGGCCTCAAAGTAACTGCCAAGGTAACTCACCAGGGGGCCAGCGCGGGATGCTAGAGGCTGGTGGCCGGGGTCTGGGGCTCGGCCAGCTCTCCTAGACGAGTGGAAGGGTGCTAGGAAGAGGGGCCGCTGGCTGGTACTGGGGCAGAAAGATGGTGGCCACGGGGCCTGCCTGCCAGGGCACTGGTCCCTCGCTTTTGGAGCCTTGGCCCGGGCCAGCGTACGAAGGGGGCCAAAGCAGCAGGAGCAGGCCCATCCCTCTCCCGGGGGGAGAGGTGCCCCCGCCCTTCCGCCTGAAGGCCAGCAGGGCGGTGCACCCAGGCAGGAGCCAGAGGTCCCCCTTAATGCTGTGGTGGATCTTGCACAGGGCCCCAGCTCCTCCTCCTGTGGCCTGGGCTGATCCTCTTGGAGCTGTTGAAGAGCCCGGCTCATCGGAGCAGCCTCTGGGGTTAGGCCACCCAGAGCCTCGGACGGGCTTAGCTTAGTTTCTGTGGGGCAGGTGGAAGAGAGGCACGACTGGGTGCCCACCTCAGTACAGCCCCTCATCCTGGATCTGGTTCTGGGATGCTAGGTGGACGGCCGGCTGGCTTGCCGGTGTCGGGGCTGGGGGGGGGGGGGGGAAGCAGGTAGCCCAAATAGCCAGGCAGCCCCCATGGGCTTCGTTGTAGATGCCCATTTCCCCTCTCCCTAACTCTTTGCTCTGCTGGCTCCTGAACGCTGGGAGTGCGTGCCCTTCGTTGAGTTTGTCCAGTGGCACTGGCTGTCCCCATGTGCAGCAGAGAGCCTCTTCCTACCAGGGCCCCTCCACCCTCTTGGGGAGCAGCGAGACCTCCCCCCCCCAGAATTGTCTGGAAGGGAGGCTGAGCTTGGAGGCCTTGCCTGGCATCCGCCCAACGCAGTTCTCTCCAGGGTTGGGGAGGGACCGAGTGGCAGGCGTGCCCCAGAGAGGGAGCAGGGAGAGCGGATATTTCCTAGTCTCGTGGGCCTCCTTGTAGTGGGGAGGGACTGCTGCAAAGCCCCCAAGGCGCTCTTGGCTCTGATGGACAGCCAGCCAGCCAGTATCATCCCCAGCTGGGTGGGCATTTGCCTCTAAGGAGTAGCCTTGTATTTTTTTCCAGCTCCAGAGAAAAGCGCTCCAGCTGCTTGTCCTGATCCTGGCTGTGCTGCCAGGCAGGGGAGCTGCTGCCCGGCCACTGAACCCGAGCGGTGCATCTGGATTGTAGGCTGCCTAGACTTTTGGCAGAGGAACTAGGTCACCGCGCACCTTCTGCTACTGTACCTCCTTGGGACAGTGTCAGACGGTCCCTTGCACCAGCTGGCCCGGCAGCTGTTGGCATTGTGGCGGCTGTTTGCTCCCAAAGGCGCCTGCCAAGAAGAAGAGGCAGCGTCCTGGGGTGGGAGATGTCTCAGGGGAAGACAGAGACGAGGTGCCCGGTCTGGATCTCCTGCTGTGTGGGGGCAGAATCGTGGGGAAGGGCCCTTTGGGGCGGCAGAGGGCTGATCCCTCTGCCCGAGGGAGAGGGGTGGGCTGGGCTAGTTCCTCCTCAGGGAGACTCCCCCCGGCCACCCTGGAGCCTCCTGGGGAGGGGGGGGCAGGGGAGAGCAGCTGGGCTTCCCTCCTGCTCTGACCGGCCAGACCTTCTCTCCGATACAGATGGCAGCGCAGCGGCAGCGGGCCCTGGCCATCATGTGCCGGGTCTATGTGGGCTCCATTTACTATGAGCTGGGAGAGGACACCATCCGGCAGGCCTTTGCCCCCTTTGGGCCCATCAAGAGCATCGACATGTCCTGGGATTCCGTGACCATGAAGCACAAAGTGAGTGGGGCCTCTGGCCGGGGGGGAGGGGGCAGGGGGGTTGTGGGGGGGGAGCAAAGCCTGAGCTTCACGCCTCCTTTCCTTCTCGGCCAGGGCTTTGCCTTTGTGGAGTACGAGGTCCCTGAAGCTGCTCAACTGGCCCTGGAGCAGATGAACTCCGTGATGCTCGGAGGGCGGAACATCAAGGTACATGGAGGGAGACCGGTGGCCACACACGCCTGTCTTTGCACCCTGCCATGCCGCCTGCCTGCCCGCCTGCCTCAGCTCCTGCCATCTCTCCAGCAGGGCTAAGGTTTCAGCAAGGGCTTATTTAGAAGCAGGCCGAGGGCTTTGCCCAACACCATCCATGGCCCCCTGGACTGCCAATGGGGAACCCCTAGTCTGCCTGCCTGCCGCTTGCAACTTGCTTTGTGGCCAGAAACCCCGAGGAGGGCTTCCAAAGCCAGCCTAACAAAACTTCCTTGCTGCGTTCCCATGATGCGGGGTGCCCAGTGGGAACAACGAAGCAGAACTGAATGCAGTGACTGGCTTAATACAAGAGCGGGTCAGGTTCCCCACCTCCCTGGTCTGTTGTCACACCAGGGTTCGTGAGATGGGAGGGGCTGGGCTGCAGCAGAGGGGGTCCAGGTTCCCCTCGCTGGCCGCTGACACTCTCTCATCCCAACCTGCCCCCCTAACCCTGGGAAGAGTAAAATTAGTCTGGATGTGGGAACATGTTAACCCATAGTTTGCTGAATAGTGGTTTACAGAATGTCGGTTGGGCTGGTAGAAACAGGCTAGCCTCCCCCCCCCCCCCCTTATCTGAGCACATTGACTAGGCCAAGTGCCCCCTTGGCAGGCGGTTGAGAAGCTGGTGCTCTGGGGGGCCCGGCGGTGCCCAGGGGCCCTCACGGGTCGCCTTCCTGCAGGTGGGGAGGCCCAGCAACATTGGCCAAGCGCAGCCCATCATCGACCAGCTGGCAGAGGAGGCTCGAGCCTTCAACCGCATTTACGTGGCCTCGGTGCACCAGGACCTCTCTGACGACGACATCAAGAGTGTCTTTGAGGCCTTTGGGAAGATCAAGTCCTGTACGTTGGCCCGGGACCCCACCACGGGGAAGCACAAGGGCTACGGCTTCATCGGTGAGCCCCGGGGCTGGCTGCCCTGCTGCTGAGGGCCCAGAGCCAGCGGCCAGGGCTCCATGTCGCTCTTTCTGCCCACTCAGAATATGAGAAGGCCCAGTCCTCGCAGGACGCCGTCTCCTCCATGAACCTCTTCGACTTGGGGGGCCAGTATCTCCGTGTGGGCAAAGCGGTCACTCCGCCCATGCCTCTGCTGACCCCGGCCACCCCGGGAGGCCTGCCCCCTGCAGCGGCCGTAGCCGCAGCCGCTGCCACGGCGAAAATCACCGCTCAGGTAAGCAGCAAGGGCTTGGGGAAGGAGGGGGCTTGAGGCTGGATTGGCCTTCCTGCTCTTGAGGGTAGCCTGCATTCTTTTTCCTCTGCCAGCTCTGGCGGGGCGGGGGGGGGGGTTCCTAGGGGCTCAATTTGTGTAGCTGCTCTGCAGGCTCCTGTCCAGGGAAGCCCGCCCCTCCTCCCTCTGCTGCCATGGCTCGGTTGAGCCCGGCTGATGTCTCTGGGGCTGGGCAAGACCATCAGGCAAGGAGGAAAGGGTAATCCTGGCCTGAGGTGCCCCTCCCCCCTTAATCGGCCCACAGAAGGTGATTGCTGTTTACCTCCAAAAGATGTGCCCCTCCCCCGACTCCCTTCGGGAGCTCCTGGCTGTGGGCTTTCTCGCTTGGACCCTGTGGCTGCAGAGGCCGTAGCAGAGCTGAATTTTCTCTTGTAGGAAGCTGTGGCAGGAGTGGCAGGTGCTGCTGTCCTTAGCACATTAGCCACCCCCGGACTGGTGACCCCAGCCCTGACCCTAGCACAGCCCCTGGGGGCCTTACCGCAGGCTGTGATGGCAGCTCAAGCTCCAGGCGTCATCACGGGTGAGTGGCTGGGCAGCTGAAACGCCCGCCTCTTGCTGCCTGGCCTGGGACGAGGGAGGGAGCTGCCCTGCGTGGGGGTCTCTGCCTTTGGCCCAGCCATCGGGTAGGAGGGTGCCGCCTTGTGCCTGTGAAGCAAAGCAAAAGAAGGGATCCTCCTTGGAGAGGTTGCATTCCTCAGTGGCATCCTCCTTGGAGAAATAGTAGTCTGGCCTTGAGGAGTTTCCATAGGAACGAAAGGGCTGCCAGTTGGTGCCACCTAGGCCGGGTGGGTTGATGGCATGGTGCTTTACACTCCAGGGAAGCAGGGTGAGTTAGGCGGTCGAGCTCTGTAGCCCTGCCCTATGGAGCATGCTGGATTGGCGAGTGTTTTAGTTTTGGCAGTGAGGAGACCCTCGTGGTGTTTATGGAGAAGCCTGGAGGTGGGCGCACTGGGGAGGGGGAAGGCTTTGGGCCAGTTGGTCCTCTTAGCCAGGAGGCCCCTCTGCGTGGGAACCTCCTTTTGGGGCTCCTGTCTGGCCAGGTGGGAAAGAGGGTCGCCACTCTTGGGGGAACCGTAAAACCTCTTGTCCTCCTCTCCTGGCTTTTGATTGGCCTCTTCTGTATCCGGTGGGCTCTTGGCTCAAGAGCATCGGAGAAGGGTCTCTCTCAAAAGCCTTTGACAAATTCTCTAGCTAGTATTTTCTTTAGCAATTTGAATGATCCTAGCTTTACAAACCTTTCTCACGAAGAAGCAATTGGCCCCACTAGTGGTGGTGGAGTGCTGGTGTGTGCCTCTTCCCCTTCCCCTCTGTGGCTCTGCTGGGGCTAGCCCCACAGGTGTCCTCCTGAGTTCGGATGGTGGCTCCCTCCCACCCACCCACCCACCCACCCCCAGCGATCACGTGGTCGCCCTTTGGGGGTTGCATGTATGGCTATCTGCAGCGTCCTGTGGTCACACGACTGTATTTTATGAGGGTTTTGCCCACTTCTGGTTTTCAGCAAAACCACATCACCATGAACAGTAGATTTAATAACTGCTGCAAAAAGTGACTGATCCGTTTTATGACCGATGATTGTAACAGGCAAGCTCCCTTACGGTTGCGACTCGAGGGCTGCTTTTCTTCCTCCTCTTTCTGTTTCTCTTCTGTGGAGTGGAAGGATGGGTTGAGGGGTCTTGAGCTTCTGAGATTTTCGCTCCTTGTTGATACAACTAAGCTAAGGTGCTTGTGAGTTGAGAGAGTGCCCGTTTCTCTAAACCCGAGTTGATCTCGTGTATTGACCATCCTTGCCTGAGGTGCATTGGATATTCTGTTTAGCTTTGGGTCTGGAGCACGAGGGCATATGGCTAGTTCTTTTCACGTACTTCGAAATGTGTTTTTCCTCCAGGTGTCACACCAGCTCGCCCACCTATTCCTGTCACTATTCCCCAGGTGGGTGTGGTGAACCCCATCTTGGCCAGTCCCCCAACGCTAGGCCTGCTAGAAGCCAAGAAGGAGAAGGAGGAGGAGGAAGTTTTCCAAGAATCTGAAAGGCCAGAGATGCTCAGTGAACAGGAGCACATGAGCATCTCTGGCAGCAGCGCCCGCCACATGGTGATGCAGAAGCTTCTCCGGAAACAAGAGGCGAGTTCTTCAGCGGTGCTGGTGGAAGGGCTGCCTAGGGTTAGCCTCCAAACTGAGCCGGTTGTGGAAGGACGGTGGGCGGCATCCGATCTCAGTGATTGGGGGGGGGGGGGGCGGCGAAATGAAGAAATGCCTTGAGTCCTGGGAGGTGACGTTTCCCTGCTTTTTTCTTCACACAGTCAACAGTCATGGTTTTGCGGAACATGGTGGACCCCAAGGACATTGATGATGACTTGGAAGGAGAAGTAACAGAGGAGTGTGGCAAATTTGGGGCTGTCAACAGAGTCATCATCTATCAAGAGAAGCAGGGTGAGGAAGAAGATGCGGAGATCATTGTCAAGATCTTTGTGGAATTCTCCATGGCCTCAGAGACTTGCAAAGCCATCCAGGCACTGAATGGCCGCTGGTTTGCGGGCAGGAAGGTTGTGGCTGAAGTGTATGACCAGGAGAGATTTGATAATAGTGACCTCTCCACATGAACTCTTTCACAAAGACTTCTCTTTCATTTTCCCCAATGTTTTCTGGAATATTTTTGGACCAGCATTACCCTGTGTTGTACACATAGTTGTCGGTAAAGATGCCAGGAAGAAAATACTTCTGTTGTCCGTTGTCCATGGTATGTGCAGGAATATTACCTCCACAGTGGCAAAATGTGAATGCAGGTTGGGGCAGGTAGCCATTCCCAGGCAATTTATTATTAGGCACCAGATCCAGAACAGTTGCTGCAATTTCACTTGGCCTCCCTTGTTAATTCCAACTAATTGAAAAACACCAGTTTTAACAAGAAAACCAGTAAGTCCCAAAAGTGCTTTTTTTAAAAAAAAAAAAGAAAAAAAAAGAGGCAACTGGACTTTCTGGTTTTTCTTTTGAAGACGTTTCACTTCTCATCCAAGAAGCTTCTTCAGCTGGCCTGGATGACAGAGAGTCTCCCCATAGACAAGAAAGCCAGTACATGACCTCTTTGCTTAAATGTCTCTTCCACGCTAAAGGTAAAGGGTTTGCCATGTCTGACTCTTGGGGGCCAGTGCTCATCTCCATTTCTTAGCCGAGGGAGCCAGCCTTGTCCAAAGACAATTTCTAAAGTTGTACTCATGAGTACATGCCTTCCCGCTGAAGTGCTACCTGTTTACCAACTCACATTTGGAACTGCTGGGGGAGCAGGCGTTGGGGCAAGTAAGGAGAGCTCACCCCATGGTGCAGTGCTGGGCCGCCGCTTTCCAGCTGACACGCTCCATGTCTGAACCACCATACCCTTTTTTCCCCAACTACACAAAACACAAGGAGAGCCTCCAGCCACATTTCCTGCAGGGTCCAGTTTGGAGGAGGAGGTGATCCCAGCAGTGGGGAAGCCCAGAAACAGAGGAGCCTCTTCCTTGGGAGGGACACGTCCGCTTCTCCAGAGCCCATCCTTGGACTCGACCCCATTAGGTAGTGTCGGTCTGGGCTCCCCCCTTCCCTTTTGGGGGAGCATCGCTCAGAGGATCCTGGGGATCCCTTGTCGTCCCGCCCCCCTTTTTCCCCTCCCAGGCTGAGGCGCGGGAGGGAAAGAGGGCGGGTGGTGCTGCAGAGGGAGGCCTCTGGGAAGGTTCGACCACCTGGGCTGCCTCGGCCAGGGCTGGGGGGTTAAAAAGGGCGGTATTTTGCAGGGCTGCCTCCCTCCCTCCGGCTGGTTCCCATCGTCTTGGGGGGGGGGGGGGGGAATAGATCAAGCGCCAGGGGTCGGGAGGGCTCCGGGTTCCTGCCCCTCCTCCGCTGCACCATTCACGGAGGCCGCCGGGAGAGGACCGGCAGCCCAGGGCGCCTACGGCCAGTGCCGGGCGCGGACAGCAGCGTCCAGCTGTAGTTTCAGGCCTGCACAGGGAAGAGCCGGCTCCGCCCTCGGTCTGAGGACGGGGGGGGGGCTGTCTCCCCGGGGCCGGCTTGGCGATCCTGCCGGTGCAGCTCGGCCCGTCCTCCCGGCTGGACTACTGCCGTGCGCTCCGCGCGGGGCGGCCCTTGAAGGGGGCCATCTCGGAATTGCGCCAGCCACTCGCGGCACCGCCGCCGCCTCTTTCGAGCGTATCTGGTGGCCACACGGCGTTGGAAGGGCCCGGAGCCGGCAACCTCCTTCCGCGGAGGGCTGAACCGGATCGGCCTCCGGGGACCCGCTTCTTCCGGAGAGTGGGGGCGCCGCCTTGGGCCGCAGGAAGAGCCAGGCGGGGCACAGAGAGGCGAGGAAGGAGCGGCCCCGAAGCCTGCGCAGACGGCGGAACGCGCTAGGCCGTGCGGTCTATGGTTCCGGCCGGGCGCTCTGGGAGCTGTAGTCCTCCGCGGCGGGGCGGCGCCGTCCCAGAGTGCCTCGCGGCGGATGGCGAGGAGGAGACCTGCCGCCGGGATGCCGCGCCGCCGGCTTGGCCGCTGAGCCCGCGCGGCCCGGTGTGCGCCCGCCCGCCCGCCCCGGCGCCGAGGATGCTGCGCTGTATGCCGCCGCTGTGGCGCTGCAACCGGCAGGTGGAGACGCTGGACCGGCGGCACTGCTCGCTGCAGGCCGTGCCCGACGACGTCTACCGCTACAGCCGCTCGCTGGAGGAGCTGCTGCTCGACGCCAACCAGCTCCGCGAGCTGCCCAAGGTGGGCCCGCCGGGCTCTTCGCGCGGGCTGGGCTGGGCTGGGGGGGGG